>MVAK01000137.1:0-43477 GCA_014825535.1 Cystofilobasidium bisporidii
CCACCAATCGCAACTTTTTTGCGATTGACACTTTTTTGATTGACACTTATTTTCATGCAATTTTCCGCCAATTGACACCAATTTTCCGCCAATTGGCGGAAACATGGGGTAGCGCACTTTGCTAGTGATTCTTTTTCGCGCGCTCGGTCACCCGGCCCTGCAGCCCCTCAGGCCTGACGCATTTCACGTTGCATTCGATGAGCCAGGTACTCCCCCTCGTCGCCATCATCCCCTTTGCCCCAGACGCGTTTCTCCGTTCGAACCTCTAGCAACGGGACGTCTCCTGAAGAATCTGCGATCACCACCTGCGCACATCCTGTCCCTCGTCGAGCAGCTTGCCCACGTGGGAGGCGCGGTCTTTGCCCGCTCGCAGGGACCGGCCCACGCTGCGGCCCTACTCAGCGCAATTCGGTCGCTCGAACTGCAGATCCTCGAGCTACGTGCCTTGGTTTGGCGCATCCTTGACGGTACGGCGGCGGATCAACATTCTTCGCAGGTCCCCTCAGTATTTAGCGTCAGCCAAACGGTCACAATTTGCCAAAGCTGTGGTATCACCAGGGGACAAAGTCAAGGGACGGAACAAGATAACGGCAACATACCACGTCTGAGGTGATCTTGAGCATTGTTATCTTGAACTCTGTTACGTGGTACGTTTTGGCCTTCAAATTGATATCTGGGCAGTGGGGCAAGATCAGACCTCGCTGAGGTATATTGTATCGAGCAGTGAGCCTGAGCGATATGAAGAAGGGAGTTGATCAAAACAGATTGTAGCGAGGTGACGAATGTACTGTGCGAATAGGTAGATCCCCTGTTTGGTCAGTTGAGTGGACGTCTGTCAGGGATGAGGAGCATCGAGCGGGGTTTGACTTTCACGCGGCCTCTCGTCAACTCATCGAAACAAGCTTATCCCTTGCGTCAAGCAACGCTCGGAATGAGGGCTCAGGCTGAGACAACCCAGCCGACCTATCACGAGGCGGCAAGCGGAACCGCAGCCGTATGTGGTCGCTCGAGATGAGGGAGGGCAGACAGTGAGCTGGATAGAAGTGCACTTGCCTGGTAGTCAAAGACGGACAAACTTTCATAGGAGAATATTCAATACACAGGCCTCTCGTGATGGCAATGACGAGCAGCCCAAGGTAAGTGCTGGTGTATCGCCAGATTGGGCCGTCGTTGGTTTCTGACTTGTGGCCGAGCTGGCTCAGCTTTGTCATTGGATCCCATCAAAAACGTTGTATACAAAGCGCTGATGAGGACCGCTGTCAAGCGTCCAAGAACGCGCAGTCAAACGCCCAAAGGCACTTGACAGGTGGTAAAAGAACACGCTCGGAAACTCAGGGCATGCCCGGGCAAAAGTGAGATCTCTCGAGCCGGGAATCGAACCCGGGTCTCCCGCGTGCTCAATGACAGGCGAACATCTTAACCATTGGACCACCCAAGATCTGATGGTTGGGAACTAAAAATTCATTATATGACAAATCAATTCTGGTCTTTCGTCGTCACTTCGGAATGCCTTGGGCGGTCCTGAGGCAACATCGACATTGTGCAAGTGAGCCCAATGTTGGCGTGGGTATTCGTGAGATAGTTCGCGTCATTGCACCGCTGCTGGCTGGTCGTTGAGGCGCCTTGGACTAAAAAGCAGGTGGACCCGACTGCCGGTGGACAGAGAGCGCCAACACGAGCCTGTGATGCTCTCGTGCGCTCAGTTAAGGGAGGACCGCAAGGGTCAAATTGCAGGCTTCGGGGAGCACTTTGAGCGGGACCGGAAAGCACACATGACGCCATAAAGAAAAGGGACAAAAAGTTAGCTGGCTGCAGGATTCGAACCTGCGCCCTCAGAGAGGAATTGATTTCTAATCAATCGCAGTAGACCACTTTGCTAAGCCAGCTTTGATGATTGGAGTTTGATTACACTGTATAAGAAACGTGTTCATTTCTGAAGATCCTTCCACCCTCACTTGAAGACTCAGTCGCTGACAGTCTTGATCAACGCCCATGGCGCTCAGTCTTGGAAACATGTGCTTTAGCTGTCGAGCGGAGAGGAGAGGGCGTTGACGTGAGGCGTGGGCGAATTCTCGACGACGCGTCGGCGCGGTGCAGGACACATGTCACATATATGCCCTTCTCAATGTGCAAATACGCTCACGCGCACACATGCCGGTTTCTGCTGCCACCCACCACCCACCCACTCCAACCATCGACTTGACCGATCTAGCTCGCACCTTTCCTGTCCTCTCGTCCTCCATTCTCTGACCTCATCACCCGTCATGCTCGAAGCCCGCCTTGAACAAGCCGTCATCCTCAAGAAGCTCCTCGATGGTGCGTGCCCGCCACCCTCGCGCGCGAGCTCCCCCTCCCTCCCTCCTTTTGCCCCTCCTCCGTCTCT
Organism: Cystofilobasidium bisporidii; assembly: GCA_014825535.1. Taxonomy (NCBI): domain Eukaryota; kingdom Fungi; phylum Basidiomycota; class Tremellomycetes; order Cystofilobasidiales; family Cystofilobasidiaceae; genus Cystofilobasidium; species Cystofilobasidium bisporidii. Next base: position 2,384 of record MVAK01000137.1, read on the forward strand.
CACACTCGCTCTGCCCGCTCACGTGCCTGACCGCACATCCCCCCTCCTCTGCTACTGATAGCCGTCAAGGAGCTCGTTCAAGATGCCAATTTTGAGTGCAACGACGAGGGCATCGTGCGTCTCGTTCCTTGCCCACGCGCCTCGATGGCGCCTCTTCCTTGGCTCGTCGCGTCGAGCAGACCTGACACGCGTCCTCGACGCCAAATCCGCCCTGCCATCCTCCATCAAGTCTCTGCAAGCGATGGACAACTCGCACGTCGCCCTCGTCTCGGTCATGCTTCGCAGCAGCGGCTTCCAGCAGTACCGCTGCGATCGAAGCATGCCTCTCGGCATCAACGTCCGTCTCTGGCTCTTTTTCCTCTCTGTCGCGCCCAGGACGCGTCGCTGACCCTCCCCACTTCCTCATCGTCACCTCTCCCTCCCGTCGGGCTTCCCTTGGCGCAGCTGGCTTCGCTCACCAAGATTCTCAAGTGCGCCAACGACTCGGACGTTGTCACGCTGAAGGCCGCCGACGACGCCGATAGCCTCGGCCTCATGTTCGAGTCCAACAGTACGGTCCCTGCTCTTTCAGCCTCGTCTCGAGCTCGACGGCAGCTGCGGTCCCCTCTTTGCTGACCGCCGTTCTCGCTGTCTCTGTGTCCTACCTGCAGAGAATGACCGCGTCGGAGTGCGTCTCGTCCGAAACTCTTTCTGCTCCAGATTATACGATTGTGTGGCGAGCCATCGATGAGCTGACCACAGCCCATCCCATGTGCTCGTCCTGCAGGAGTACGAGATCAAGCTGATGGACATCGACCAGGAGCACCTCGGCATCCCCGACACGTCGTACGACGCCGAGGTCACCATGTCGTCGGGCGAGTTCCAGAAGATCTGCCGCGACCTGACGGTCCTCGGTGAGTCGGTCAAGATCGAGGTCACCAAGGAGGGCGTCCGCTTCTCGGCCGAGGGCGAGATTGGTGCCGGCAGCGTGTTCCTCAAGCCGACGAGCGTCGGCAAGATCAAGCAGGATGTTAAAGATGAGGAGGATGAGGACGAGGACGGCGAGAAGAAGCCAAAGGTCAAGACGGAGAAGGTCGACGACGACGGTGACGACGACGAGGATGAGGAGATGGTCAAGGACGACGACGAGGAGAAGGGCGACGAGAGCGAGATCGGTACGCCCAACATCGTGCGCATGCCGTCTTCCGCCTGCGGCGCAGGTAGCTGACCTGAAACGACCGCTCGCCCTGCCTTGGCTGCGCACGTACAGAGATTGAGGAGGACGAGGACGAGGTCAAGCCCAAGCTGAAGCGCAAGGCCAACGGATCCGCCAGCCCCAAGAAGGGCAAGAAGGCCAAGGTTCGTCGGCTCTCTCCTCTTGTAACCTTCCTTAAGAGTCTTGCGACGGGGAGACCGGCACGATTGACGCAACCTCTCTGTCTCTGCAGAAGGACGACGAAGAAGACACGGGCGTCCAGATTCGGCTGTCGCAGGCCGTCTCGCTCACGTTCTCGCTCAAGTACCTCCAAAACTTTGCCAAGTCGGCCCCGCTCGCAAGCAAGGTCTCGCTCCAGCTCATGAACGAGATTCCTCTGCTCGTGCGTTCATCTGCCCCGCTCTCTTGCTCTGCGCGTCCGCGACTGACAGCTCGACCCTCCCCCCTCCCCCCCAGGTCGGCTTTGAGTTCGAGCAGGGCTTCATCAACTATTACCTCGCGTGCGTCTTTCCTTCGCTGCGCTTCTTGCACGCCATATGTCTCTGTCGCGCGCCCAGCTGACTCGCCGCTTCCGCTCTCGACCAGGCCCAAGATCGGAGACGAGTAAGCTGCGGCCACCCCTCTTGGACGCCGTCGGTGGGCGGCGGCGACCCTTCTCTTCTCTCGGGGCTCCTCGGACTCTGCTCGTGGTCGTCGACGACGCTTCGTCCAGGCTCTTCCGGCCGACCACCTTTGCTTTCGTTCTTACACGCCCTGCTGGCCATCCCGGCAGCCCCTTGTACACCATCATGCATGCCCCCTTCCCTCCTTCCCTCTTCTCGTTGCTCATTGAGCGCAGGCAACGAGGGCGCTGCTGCCTGTTCTCGCGCGCGCGGCAAACCGTTCCTTCTGCGACGACATTTTCCAGTCAAGCCGTCAGTCAATCGATCTGACCAGGTCCCTGACTCTCTAGTGGCTCTTTGTGATTTTGCCGTTGATGACTCGAGCCAAGGTCGAGCGTCGAGGCTGCAGTGGCGGCGTCAGCCGTCGTGTCTTTGCCGAGACGCGTCCTTGACTTTGCCTGACAACCTCTCGACGTCCACCCCCGTTGTCCCCCGCAATGGGCGTCCATCTACCCCCCGAACTCGACCTCAACCTCGTCGCCCACATCATCAGCACGGCCGGACCGGCATCGACATCCTTCATCGAGGTCTTCAAGGCTTACAACGACGTTCTCCAGGCGTGCGGCCTTGACCCGGCCGACGATGTTGTGTGCGTGTCTGACCCTCTGCTCGAGGTTCCTTCCCACCTCTTGCCCCGCCACCCTCAAGCGGGCGGTCTTTGCATAATGATTGACAAGCTGCTGCTCCCCTCCGGTCCGCATGTGCGACCGTCAGCTACTACCGTTTCATACTCAAGCTCGGCTCGGTCCCCGGCGTCAGCTGGGGCGAGCGCTGGGCTCGCTGGTTGTCGGACGCGCAGGACCTCCCCTCGACCTCGTCTACTCCATTATCGCCTACTCCTTCCTCGCCCGGCAAGTCCTCTCTCGGCCCGTCGTCGCCCATCCCTCGACAATCGGTACCGCCGATCAAGAAGCGGCTGTCGCAGTCGCGGGCTGCCATCGAGGAGGAGCTCAAGCGTGAGGACGAGGAGCGAGCTAGGCAGCGCGAGAACGAGCGTCGTGCCGACGTCTTCTATGACATCGGGCTGATGGGCCGGTGCTGGGACGTCTGGCGCAAGGGCAGGGAGTGGGTCACGGTGCGTATTGTGCTCATTGATTCCCCGCTCTCTGACCTTTCTTGGGTGGTTCTTTGGCTGACCCCTCTCCCCTTCGCTCCCCCATTTCCTGGTCGGTTTCGGTAGACAACGGCCACGCAGATCGACCACGCCCGAGCCTTCCTCCTCCTCGGATCCACCATGGCCCATTGGCGTAAGGTCCTGCACCAACGCCGGTCCCTCGCGCTCCTCGCCTCGCAGCTTGCGGCCCGGTCCCTTCTCCTCGAGAGCGTCTCGACCTGGGTCGATGCCCATCGAGCGCGCAAGGACAATTGGGCACGCGTCGTCGAGGGCGAACGGCGAGCGACGGTAGGCAAGACGTGGCTGCGCTGGCGGACAAAGTGGGAGAGTCGTCGCAAGGCTCGGTGGGAACAGTCGCTCGGCGAGAGGGAGGCCGTCGTCCGGGGCAGGCTCGAGGTGCGGACCAAACGCGACGCGCTCGAGCAGTGGAGGGACGCGCGGCTTGGTCGGACGGCGGACGAGCACTACGCACAGGAGCTTCTACGGGCGAGCTTCCAGGGATGGCGACAGAAGACCGCGCGACAGGAGACCGAGGAGATCGTCAGCGCAAGGGTCACGCGGCGGCTCTTGCGTGTGGCATTTGATCGGTGGCAGGTCGCAGCGTCCGTCTTCGTTCACCAGTGCTCCTCCCGGCCCCAATCACCTTCAGGCGCTCCAAGCGCTGACCAAAGACTTCTCTCAATTCTCCAGTTACCACTACTCGCTCGCGAACGACTTCCGAGATCGGGCCCGCCTGAGGACGGCCTTCGCCGCATGGCAGGCTGTTATCCACTCGCAGGAGGTTAAGCGCATCGCGGCCGACGGTCAGCACGACGCCAGCGCGCTCCGCTCATCGCTGGCGGTCTGGCGCAAGACGCTCAAGCGGCACGCCAAAGAGGAGCTTATGGCTGGCGTCGCGCACGACTACATCCTCCGCCGGCGGGCGTGGGCCCTCTGGATGCAGAAACGCGCGCGGCAGAAGCAGATGGCATGGGAAGCCGGCCGCAAGCAAGGGCTTGTGCGCGGCTTCTTCGAAGGTCGTTGCTCACTCTCGCTCTCCTCAGGCTGTCGCGGCCTGTGGCTGACCCAGGACCATCCTCCGCCCACTCAGATTGGAGGGCACGTACGCAGCGGGCCAAGGATCTTCGGAGGATTGAGGTCGTCGCGCGAGAGAGATCCGAGCAGGTGCGCCGCCTGTTGCATCATCGCTGATCTCTGGCTCTGCTCCATTCTGTCAGGTCTCTCTCATGCTGACTTCCATTCCTCCTCGCTGCCCCGTCTCGTTCTGGTGGCAGCACTTCCTCCTCACCTTTGTCTCGCACTGGCGGAGCCGCCTTGCCAACCTCGAGGCATCGCAGCAGCTCGCCGAAGACCAACGCGACCAGATCGTCCGCTCCCGCGCGTTTGCAAAGTGGACGGCCGCCTGCGTCAAGCACGGCGAACAGCTGTCGCTGATGCAAAGCTTCCAAGACGTCCGTCTCGAAGGTCTGTCCTTCCGCTGCATCTGCTCACTCGATTCTCTCAGGCTCGCCGCTCACCCTTTGTCCTCCCGGGTTGCGCATGCGCAGGTCGGGTCAAGAAGACATTTCATCACTGGCTCACGCGCACGCGCGCATCCAAGCAGCGTAAGGCGGACGAGCGAGCGCGCCGCGAGCGTGAGCGGCTCGACCTGCTGCGATCGACCTTTCTCGCGTGGATTGACAAGCTTAAGGAGGCCCGGTTGCGCGACACCGTGCGTCATTCAATCCCTCTACCCTCGTCCTTTCACGGCACCTCGCGTGCCTCGTTGACCCTTCGCCTTCACCCCCGGCGGCCTTTCGACAGGAAGCCGAGGTCGCCGGCCTGCACGCGCGCAACGTGCTCGACAACGCCCTCTTCCTGTGGGAGTCGCGCGCGACACTCGCGATGGCGCTTCACTTTGACAAGGTCCGGCTCAAGAAAGCGGTCCTGCAGCGAATGCGCGACGAGCTCCCCTATGCGCGCGAGCGCAACCGCGCGCGCAAGGCTGAGCGCGACCGGGTGCTGCGTGCGTCGGCCGTCATCCGGCCTGCCTCATCCATCGGTCGAGGATTGGTTGCTGACTCGCTCCACCCTGTCTCCCTTCCTCCTTCCCGCAGGCCACAACTTTGCCCGTTGGCTTTCAAGAACGCGTACCAAGGTCGCCTCCCGCCCACCGCCGTCTGTCCTTCCACGATGCCGCGCGTGATCCTTCCGCCAGCAGCTCGACTGACTGACGCGCCCTGTCTCTGCTGCCTTCTCACGTCCGTCTCCTGCAGCCGTCTCAAGGGCATCTCGCGTGCGCGCCCGCGCCTGTCGGGCAGCGGCTTTGCAGATGCCTCGCGTCGGATCCGTTGATCGACCGGGCGCTGGACGGATGTCGTCTCAAGATGTGTATCGATACAGTCGCTGCTCGCCTGACCCATCATCGTCCGCACGAGAGCTGTCCCGGTCATCCCCCCTCGAGCAACGCCCAGTGAGAGCGCTCTAGTCGGTCTTCTTGGGCGGGTGGTCGCGGACGAGGGCCGGATCGGCGTGGCTCTCCCACTTGTCCGAGTCAGGCCCGGGGGTCTTGCGGACCTGCAGGGAGGGAAGGTTGGGGGGGGGGGACGAGGGAGAAGTCGCGTCGTCAGCCCGACAGATTCGACGGAGGCTCAGAAGTGGACAGGAAGGACGCACGTCGTCCGTCTTCATGTAGTTCCAGCCGATGGTGCCGAGGCCGACCGAGACGGCGAAGCCGACAAAGAGGAACAGCGGCGTGTTCTCGAGCGGGACGTTGAGGCGGGCCTCTGTCGGCGCGCGAGCAGGAATGACGTCGATGGTCGTCATCGTCAGCGACGGCTCAGGGCGTGAAATAGCAAGCCACGAGCAGCAGGCAAGAAGCCCATGGCAGATGAGAAGTATCGAGGTGAGCAACAGGCACGCACTTTGTCCCGGTCCCCAGCGCTGTCCAGCCGGCTTGCTCGAGTGGGCGCCCGCGGCGACGGGGTCGGGTAGGCCGTCGTCGTTGGTCTTGTGGGTGGCCGTCCTCACGGCTGACGTCGCGAGCGAGGCGCGGAGGCTGGGGCCCCCAGCGGCTCCAGCGGAGGAGAGGTACTGGCGGGCGGAAAGGGAGGTTCGAAAAAGGGACATGGTGCAGGTGAGGAGAGGGGAAAGATGTTGTTGATGGGTTGGTCTGTCGAGATGGCAAGTTGCAGGTCGATGGTGACGGTCGGCGGCGAGGATGACGCGCTGCTGGAAGCCAGTGTTACCGGGCGGAGCGTAAGCAAACTGTTACGCAAGATGCGTAATCATGGCTGGGCCCGCGCGCGCCGCCCCGTCCTGTCCCTTTCGCCTCGCTGTCCATAGCTCGACCCCTCCCCCCCAACGACCACATTCAACCTCCCTACACTCGCCCGACATGTTCATCATCGTCAGTCCAACTCTGACGATATGCCGGACTGCTCTTGCACCTGCCCTTCGCTGACCCAGGTCGACCTGCGACTTGAACTGTCAGAACTGGTTCTTCGACGTCCTCGCCCAGCTCGGTTCGTCGCTCTCGCTCGGCCAGCCACCTCTCCCTGGTCCTCGGTCACACAATGGCTGATCTCGCCTCGCTTCTCGCTCGCACAGGGCTCATGAACAAGAACGCAAAGATCTTGTTCCTCGGCCTCGACAACGCCGGAAAGACGGTGCGTCCCTCCTCTCGGACTGGTGCAAGCCGGGCTTGAGGCGGGCTGGCGCGCGAGGCTCTCGCCGCTCATCTCGCGCTCGCCCGTCTCGCCTCGCCGCCCTCGCTCTCTTCCCTCTCGCGAGTGTCAGACTGACTCGATCGCCGCCCGGACCTTGCTCCCCGCCGACAGACGCTCCTCCACATGCTCAAGAACGACCGGCTCGCAACGCTCCAGCCGACGCTGCACCCGACGTCGGAGGAGCTCGCGATCGGCAACATCAAGTTCACGACGTACGACCTCGGAGGCCACCAGCAGGGTGCGTCCGACTCCTAGTCCGATTGTGTGTGCGAGAGCTCTCCTGGGGCGCTTGCAGACGCCTTCTTGCCCTTGTGCCTGTGCAGCCCGCCGCCTCTGGCGCGACTACTTCCCCGAGGTCGACGGCATCGTCTTCCTGGTCGACTCGGCCGACACCGAGCGCCTCGCCGAGTCTAAGGCCGAGCTCGACGCGCTGCTCAGCATTGAGGAGCTCTCTAAGGTACGCCATTTATACCGCTGCACTGCAGCACGCTGGTTTGCGGAAGAGCTGGGGCGCTCGCTTGCTGCAGCCATCGCTCGCCGTCCCTCTGCACGACCCCCCAGCCCTACACACTCACGCACGCGCACCCTTTCTCCCCCCCCCCCCTTTTCCCCCTACACAGGTCCCCTTCCTCATCCTCGGCAACAAGATTGACGCCCCCGGCGCCATCTCGGAGGACGAGCTTCGCCACTCGCTCGGCCTGTACCAGACGACGGGCAAGGGCCTTAAGGTGCCACTGACCGACATCCGGCCGATCGAGGTCTTCATGTGCTCGGTCGTCATGCGTCAGGGCTACGGCGAGGGCTTCCGCTGGATCTCGCAATACGTGCGTTGCTTCCGTCCATCGCTTGTTGCGCGCGACTTTGCTCTGCTTCCTGTCCGTCTCGAGCATGCGAAGGCTGACCGCTGAAGCCGCCACCTGTGTCCTTCATCCTCTTCCTGCAGATGAACTAACTCCGGCAGCCCTCCTCCCTCGCGCCGCGGCCGTCGTTGCTCCCCATACCTCAACGCGGCTTCGGACCTCCTCCCTCACCCTCCAATGTTCGTCTGATCCGCCCCCCCCCCCCCCCCCCCCCCCCCCCCCCCCCGCGCCGCTTTCTCCCCCCCCCCCCCCGCCCGCCTGCGCCCCCCCCCCCCCCCCCCCCTTCCCCTTCTCTTCCCCCCCCCCCCCCCCCCCCCCGCGCCTGCTTTACGACTAGCCCCTCCTCCCCATTTCTCGCGCTTCGCAGTCTCGCCCATCCCCTGCCCCATTCAAATACACATCTACCCCTTGAATCGCCTTTCGCCAGCTTTTTTCACTCAATAATGAGTCCTCGCACCCACCGCGCGCTGTCACCGCATAAGGAGAGGACAGCGGGGCCAAAGGCGCAAACGACGGCGAGGAGCAGCAGCATACAAATCGAGAGCGCTCATGCCCGCTCCCCCTCTGAAAAAGCCTACGCCGTCCCCCACTGGCCCTCGAGGAACCGGACCCATGCTTCGCCCCACTCTGCCTCACCCCAGCCCGCGCGCAGAACCCCTTGGCCGCCGCGCTTGAACCCTTCGCGCTGGATCCCTTCGAATTGGCGCTTTAGCCGTTGAAGCTCGCTCAGCGTGATGGTCCGCTGAGGAAGACGCAGGCCGGCCGACGGGAACGGTTTAGGCAAGGGCAGGTGGGGCGAGAGGGGCGACAGCGAGAGGTGCGACAGCAGGAGCGTGATGGTCGACGACGTCGTATTGTGCAGCGCCTGGATCGTGTCGGTCGCTGTTTGACCATTCTGAGGGCAATCAGGATGTCAGGATGAGAGTGAAGAACGGGTCAGCGGGGATGAGGCAGAGATCCTGAGCAGGCTGCAGAATCCCAAGAAGACAGACGTACAGGGACGACGCTCGGGTTGGCCTTCTTGATCTCCCCGCTCGTGACGGCGGCCCAGATGTCGGCGAGGATGCGCTCCAGCGCCAAGCCCTTGTCGTCCCACGACACAGTGAACAGCGGCGAGTCCCACCGGACCATCGACGACGGCTCCTCATAGCGCATGATGAGCGCTGCCAGTCTGTTTCGAGAAGCGTGGGCAGAATGGCACTCACAGTCAGCCGGCGTGGCTAGCTGCGCACAAGCAGAGAGCGAGAAGGACGGACGTCGACTTGGTGTACCTCTCGGCTTCCGGCCGGGCAGCGTTCCACTCTTCGACTTTTGATACGGGCGCCGCAACGTGGACCTGGCAGGAAAAGTGACCGGGCAGGACATATCAGCGCCTTGTGTTCAGCACGCTCTCAGTTGACGCGTGCGCAGGCAGGTGTGCGCTCTCCGAAGGCAGACTGCCGCCGTGCCGACAGGGAAAGGATGACTCACAGTACAATATCGCACGCCGGCCTCCTTGGCCGCGCAGTTCATTTGGTAGCGGTAGCCCTTGATGTAATTGAGGCCGTCGGCGACGAGCACGACCTTCTTGCTGAGGTTGCGGTTGAGAGTGGTGAGGAAGCTCGCCCGGACGGGCTTCTCGAGCCGGCTCTCTGTCGGGGGGACCCAGCGCAATTCGATGCCAAGGCTTGTCAGTCAGCGCCCTGACAGTCTCAGGAAGACCAGTGGCAGCGACGGACCAGAGTAAGACTCGCGGCCAAGGTGGGCCAGGTCGTCCTCGATCCGCTTGACGCTGAGGCTCGGCCCAGCGTACGCCGGGTCCTGCAAGCGCGCCTCGAATGACCTCGTCAGGGCCTCAACAAAGCGCGTCTTGCCGGCCGACGGGTAGCCCGAGACGGTGATGAGGGCCATGGGTCGAGGCTCTAGCGAAGGAGACGGGAAGAGAGGGATGAGTGCTTGGGAGGGTCGGTGTCGAGGTCGGTGTCGGGAGCTCGGCCGTCATCCCAAGATTCGTCGTCGGCAGAGTCCGTCGCTCAAGCCGCCAAGGATGCGTTCGCGCCGCTGCCCCGCCACCTGCCTCCAAGGCCGTCAGAAGCCTCATGTTCAGGGCACCCCAGCTCAAGTAGCGAGGTGCGTGTAGGAGACTCCCGTGGCGACGGCGCACTTGCAGGCTTTCGATGCGACATGAGAGCAACTCGCGCTCTAATGTCGAAGCATAGGCGGCGCGGAACTCCACAAGCGCGGAAGACAAGAAGCCAGAAACGGTCGATCTTTCATCTGTTCATGCCGCTGACACCGCTGAGGACCAAGCCCTTGCGCTGATAAGCTCGCCGGCCCAGATCTGTGCGGCCGTGTCAGAACGCGAGACATGGCAAGAAGAGGGTCAGTCGTTCGCTGAAGACCTGCGTACCGGAAAGGAGAAGCATACAGGACGCCTGAACGCACCCGTCTCGAGCACCTCGAAAGCCTGGTTGACCCTGCTAGCCTTCTCGGTGCTGCCTCCGGGCACATCTGGGTGGACCTCGCGCATGCGCTTGCGCCAGGCGTCCTTGATCTCGTCATCGGTCGGGAGCGCGCTCAGCTGGGCCGGCGCCAGAGCGAGCGCGACGTAGTGGGCATCGTGGTCGTATATTCTGGCGGGAGCGTTAGCGGACGTGCGTCGTCTTGCGCCCTGGTGCGCCCGAGGCAGAGGCATTGGAGTCCTATGGGTCAGCGCCGTGGCAGTTGAGGATGACAGAGCGCAGTCATACAGCGTAAGTCCTTGGACGTACGTAGAGCTCGTATGCGGCGCGCTGCATGGCTTCTTCGAGTCGCATGCGAGCCTGCTCCTGGGCCACACGCTGCGCGGGCCAAAAGTGAGCGCGGTCAGTACTTCTGTCCGGGGGATGGTCGGGGTAATCGAGGAGGAAGCAGAGCGTGAGACGCACATCGGCGGCCCGCTTCGCCTTGGCCGCTTTGGCTCCCTGTCCGATGTCGATCGCGGTCAGCGTGAAACATTTGGCGCAGGCAAGATACGGAAGCGGCGAGCACTCAGCTGAAGGGTACCCACCAAGAACTTCTCGACGCTCTTGCGCCGCTTCTCGTCGCGCTCTCGCGTGGCGTTGTCCTTGGCTTGCTCCTCGCGCGCCCTGGCCTGCTCGCGTAGGTGGGCCTGCCAGTCGCCGACCTTGCGCCGCTTTCCGAGCTCGACCTCCTCGGCCATACGCTGGAGCCTGGCCTGGGCAAGGACCTCCTTCTCGGCCGTCTGCTGGGCCTTCCACGCCTTCTTCTCGGCCCGGACGTCCTTCGGCGGCGTCTGTGGCGGGGGTGGAGGTTGCTCGTCACCATCAAAGCCGAGGGGGTCGAACGCGGTCGGCGGGACCCTAGATGAGTAGGCTGTCGCAGCATAGCAGCGGCTACATGAGACGCGGGATGATGAGGAGGAGGGGGCGGGCGTCGACGATGGTGCCAGTGGCCATAGCCGGCAGGTCTGAAGGATGCGGAGGGGAGGTCGGCTCGGCTCAGCCCACACGCTCTCTCGGAGAGGAGCGACCACACCGCCGCGAAAAGACAGCGACGAGAAAGATAGAGAAAGGCCGACCGACGGACCTGAAGCAAGGACCGCTGCATCTTACTTCGCGGTCTGAAGTATTTCGCTGAAGCAAGGAGAGACGAGGAAAGTCCTGGTGTCGTCGTCGTCCCGCGCTACCAAAAGTGTCGTCGCCTTTGCCGGCCGCGAGGGCGGCATCGCCTCCTCCTCGCCCCCATCACCATCCCATCGTCTGGACCATCCTCCTCCCGTCGACCTATCGTCTCTGCAAGACTCTCACTCTCCTCCATCATGGTCAGTCTTTCTCAGCCGCCTGTGCCAAGTCTGCTATGTACTGGGTCATAAGTGGGGTTGGTCGTCGCTCGCCTGCCGACCAAAGACGATATAGTCCGGCTAACGACCGCTCAGCCCACCTGTCGCACCCCTCCATCCTGTCCACCCAGTCTGAGCACCCAACCGACTGGGAGATCCGCTTCTCAAAGTCCCGCCACCTGCCCTATTTCTACTCGCCCTCAACCTCGACCTCAATCTGGGAGGCCCCGCCCAACCTGACGCCGGCCCAGGTCGCGAGCCTCCCCGGCGCGCACCACCTCCGGCCCGTCGAGAAGGAGGACGCGCCCGGCGGCGGCGGCGCTGGCGTCGGGCCCGAGCGCGTCCGGGCCAGTCACCTGCTCGTCAAGCACAAGGGAAGCAGGCGGCCTAGCTCGTGGAAGGAGGTTCGTCTTTTCTCTTCTGGTCTTCTCGCAGTCAGGAAGTGTTGCGGGCGCGCGCGGTTCGGAGCGGCATCTGGGACGGACCCACGCGCTAGCTTGGGGCGCTGGACAGCAAAAGGCAGCAACAGGAAGGCTGACCGGCCTGCCCCTTCTCTCCGCAGCCGACCATCACGCGGACCAAGGAGGAGGCCATTGAGATTCTCCAGGGCTTCGAGCGCGAGATCAAGCAGGACCTGTCGCAATTCCCCAGGCTCGGTCCGTCCCTTTCCCCCCTTTCGCTCCCTTGTGCGCGCACGCGCGATCTGCCCGGCTGACCCCATCAGCGCTCACCACTCTGTCTCGTCGACAGCCTCTGCCCAGTCTGACTGCTCGTCTCACTCGGCCTCGGGCGACCTTGGCTTTTTCACTCGGGGCCAGATGCAGAAGCCGTTTGAGGACGCGACGTTCCGCCTGCGCGTTGGCGAGGTCTCGGGCATCGTCTCGACCGACAGCGGCGTCCACCTCATCCTCCGGACCGCTTGAGCAAGTGTGCATCCTTTGGCTGCGTGCTTTCGTGTGTGTGGGGGTGACGCACGGAGAAATTGTACCCCCTTCTGGGAGTGTCGGACGACGGCGATGCCAGGACGCTGTCGTCGAGGAACGGTCAACTGTCTTCTTTCCTTGCCGGACGACCCTTCGAACCCCCGACTCCCTTCTTGTCATGTTGTCTTCCCAATCATCCATCCCTTCGACTCGTCCGCTGTGTCGCAATAATGAGACGGTAGCGCGGGAAAGCATACAATTGGCGGGACGAGAGCGGTGGGGTCGTGATCTAGCTTGTTTGGGGGCATGGGGTAGTGAGCTGCCTCTTCCTCTCCCTTTCTCTTCTTCCTAGGGCAGCTCGACGAGTGTGCTTTGGCGAGTTTCGCGCGGTTGCATGTTTGCTTACGAAAGGACCGTAACGAGGTTGGAAGTGAGGACTGATGAGAGACGCCAACGGGAGGTCAGTGTCAAGGATGGCGCGATCGAGAAGACACAGTACGAAAGATACGAATGAAAGACACGCACCGTCATGCTCCTCCTTGCTGACTTTCATCAGAACCTTGACGAAGCTGATGGCCTCTCTAGGCTTCTCTTCCTCGAGTCGCTCGAGACCCTCACGATCGAGCATCCAGACCGTGGTCGCGAGCTCGGCCGTGACGGTCGCATTGCGGGGCGTGCGCGAGATGAACGTGAGCTCGCCAGCGACCGTGCCTGCGACCATCGACTCGGACACGAGGCGGGTCTGCGAGGTGAACTGTGGAGCGAGACCCAAGAGCATGTTGTCGGCTCAGGCGTCGTCGGACCGACCACGAGACCGAAGATTAAGAGAAAGGGGCGTACCTTGTAGACGGCCTTCAGAATGCCGCGCTCAATGACGTACATGCCCTCGGCGTCGTCGCCTTGGGACCACAGCACCTGGCCCGCCTCGAAGTGGACCGGCTTGAAGTACGGCGAGATCTTGAACCAAAAGTCCTCGGTCAGGTCCGAGAACGGCGCAAACGTTTTGAGCAGCAGCGGCAACGGCGGGGCGAGGCACGGCGCGTCAGCCGGCAGAGCGTCGTGCTTAGGCGCGGGCGAGTAGTGGTGCGTCGTGTCCGACACGATCGTGTTGTCCCCGGCCTGGGCAAGGTGCCGCCGCCGAGGGCTGTTTTCGTACGATTCGCCTAGCGCGAATGGCGGGCGAACTTGGGGGATGGTCAGATCGGCAGGCGGGGCCTCCTGCTTGCGCTGGGGCGCGGCATAGAATGCGGTCCTGTAGCGGTCGAAAATAGGGTGAGTCAGCGATGCAAGAGCAGATAATGCAACTAAGGATTGAGAGCGATGACGCACAGGTAGGCATTCTCGGTCCACTCGAGAGCGTCGTTGAGCGTGTCCATGACCTGAACCTGGCCCTCTGACTCGTCAGACCACAGCTCGACTGCCTGGAGTGCCTTGCCAACAGCTCCCTCGGGGTGCGCGCCGCAGAAGACCAGCACGACGCCCTTGGCGGCGAGCAGCCGCTGAATGCGGACAAAGGCCTCGGCGCTGGAGAAGTCGAGGCCGTAGACCATCCTGAGAATGCAAGAGTGGTGACGACGTCAGCGCTCCCGCCGGCTGCGGGTAGGTGAGGCGGGCACTTACCAGAGGTCGAGGATGAGGAACCGAATCGGGTTGTGCTCCCAAGCGGCAACGTCTAGCAGGCGTCGGATCTCGTCCTCGACGGCGCTAAAGGTGCCGAAGAAGAGGAATCCTTGCAGCTTCATGACCTGCGTCTGGCGGCCAATGTCCTTGATGAAGGCGCGCTGCGTCGCTGGTCGTCGAACGGTCGACTTGGCGACGGAACCGTCGAACTCTGGCAGGCGCAAGGTACTTTGTTCAGCGGACTGTGCGTACGTGCGCACACCTGAACGCAGATGCAGAGAAAGGATACGCACCAGCTCGAATCGCGCGGCGTCGCGACGACTGAACGACGAAGAAGAAGCAAGCGATGACGATCCCGAACAGGAGGCCGATGACGAAATCCCAGACCGTCATGCCGACCGTGATGGCAACGATGGTAATGTACTCAAACGCTGTGACCTTGTGCCGGGTGTCCCAGAGAGCCTGGGGCAGAAACAGTCTTCTGAATCAGCGACAGGCGACAGGCTGAGATACAGCGAGCCTGCTACGGACCTCCTTGACGAGGTCCAGGCCGAGGACGAAGATGAGGGCAGCGACGACCATGACGGGCAGGAAGCCGATGACGGACGGCCCGGCGAACATGACACCGGCCGTCGCGGCAGCGAGCATGCAGCCAGCGAGACGCGTGCCGCCACCGACGCGGTAGACTGCGGGGCGGCGGAAGCCGGTCAGCGCCTCCGGCTATTTGCTCGGCAGCGAGCGGAAGGAGACGGCCACGCACAGAGGACCGTGTTGACGTAGCAGAGGTAGTTGGGAACAGTCCCAACCGCGCCCGCAAGCAGATTTGAGTAGCCGTGGGCGATGAGTTCACGGTCGAGCTTGACATTGTCCTCGCTGAGCGAGACGCCGAGCGCGGGCACGTTGAGCGGGACATGGAGGATGCCGAAGAAGACCAGGCTGGGAACGGCAACGGTGTGAGGTCAGCAGAAGCGGCAGGTGGCTCGGATGCCTTAAGAGCAGGTAGCGCCAACTCACGCAAATTGCGTCGGCATGGCCTTCCAGAAGGCCGCCCAGTCGGTCTGCCGGAAGTCGTAGCACGTGTAGAAGCGGTACCAGGGCTCCTTCTTGGTGCCGACGTCAAAGACCCAGCGGTTGGCGCGGAGCGTGTCCATTGGAACGCCGATGCAGGCGATGACAATGTAGAAGACGACGGGCACGACGAAGAAGTAGGCCGGAAAGATGAGCTCGTGTGTGTACCGGAGCGTGATGAGCCGCAGGAGGATGGCGAGGAAGAGCGGGATCGTCCACAGGAGGGCATTGTGCCAGCTGCCGAACACTGGAAGGGACGGGGAGTGTGTGTCAGTTTGGCTGGAGGCTCACGTTAAGTCGCGGGTAAGGAAATCTTCGACCTACTCTGCTCAAATGTCTCGTGGTCAAACAGGACGTCTTCGAGGCCAGCAGCGACCTCGAGACCAGTCTCCATGAGGAAAACGCCGACGCCACCAATGCAGCCGACGAGAATGTGACTGCGTGTGAGAGCAAGCGGCACTCGAATTAGCTTCAGCGTCGCGAGGTGTAGCAATCCGTGAGCGAGGCGAGCATTGGCTGCTGAGCGCACCGAGGGAAGAAGCCGATGAGCGCGCCGAGCTTGAAGCGGCCGAGGAGCATGAAGACGATTCCAGTGAGGATAGCGCTGAAAGCGAAGCTGGCCATAACGGTGGGGATGACAACATGTGGCTGCGCGCGAAGGATCGAGGGAAGGGGGGCGTCGTCAAGACCGGGCGCGAGAACATGAGCGAAGAGCAGGTACCGGACGCACCTTGTCCTCGCCGACCTCGGCGGTGATAATGTTGACGAGGATGTGGAAGAAAGGCACGGCCTCAATCATCATGGAGCCGTTGCCTCCCCTGCGAAGATAGTCAGCGAGCCGCTCAGGAGCAGGTCCTCGGAGAGACGCAAAGTAGGAGACGCACTTGAAGATGCTACCACCGAGGGTGAAAGTCAACTGCGAAACGATGCCTGTGTGTGACAGCGGAAGGACGTTGAGGTCAGCGCGCATGCCGATGAGGATTAATCGCGGGCGAACGTCGCGTCCGACTCACAAGACATGAAGAACATTGCAACTCCAGGCGTGCCAAAGTCGGGGAAGATGTCGTTGCTAGGGAACATGATCATTCGTGCTGGGGCAAAGATGCGGGCGAGGATGTCAGCCTCATCGCACAGGACAAGGAGAGAGATCTTGAGGATCTGGGACTTATCATACGACACGCCGTCGAGCACGTTGAGGAGCAGGCCGAGGACGACAGCGGGCAGCGCCGCGACCGGGTTCTTGATGACGTGCTGGAAGACTTGCTTGCCGGTGGGCCGGCTGAGCTCGACCGGCGGCAGGCGTTGGGTGAGGGACGACAGGAAGTGCCGCTTCTTGGACTCCGGCTCGGCTGCGTCCTTGTGCGGGTCGGACGGGGCGGCTTCAACGACGGGGGGCGAGATGGTGAGCAGCGGCGTGCGCTCGTCCAAGTGCGCGTCTGCGGGTCGCGACTCCGCAGGCTTGCGCGACTGGACCGTCGTGGGGACCTCGACGGTGTCGTCGAGCGCGTCGTCCGAGTAGAATGACGGCCGCGGCGTCGGTGCTGACTCGAGCGCTCCGGGCAGGTCGAACTTGGACGCGCGCGGGGTGACGCTCGTGCTCGGGCTGACCTCGTCCTCGGTCGTCGAGCCGCCAGCAGCGGCCACTGCGGACGGCTTTCTGGGTGAGACGATGGCCTTGGGCTCGGACGAAGACTCTCCCTGCGAGGCGAGCATCATGCTGAGCGCCGACGGGCCGACTGGGCTCTTGGGCGAGACGCTCTGCTTCGAGTGGTCCGTCACGCCCGCCGCGCCTGCGCTCGAGCTGCGGCTGAAGCTGTTGGCGAGGGCGCCAGCGCTGCCGTGCGAGTGATCCTGGCGCGAAGCGAAGTCGGCCAAGCGGGCAGTCGAGGACCGAATGGACGACTGGGTGGCCGAGAATGAGTGGGGGACGAACATGGCGGCCGGGGCGCCAGAGGCGATAGACATGCTGGAGGAGGGGAGGGGAGGGGTGGAGAGCTGCCGGTCAGTCTGCTAGTTCGCAGCAACAGCAGCAGCAGCAGCAGCAGCAGCAGCAGCAGCAGAGCACATGACAAGGGTAAGAGCCAGCAGCTACGTCGGGCTCCGACCGTCCTGGAGCGACGTGATCTGCAGCCATCGGACGGACGATGGCGCGAGATAGGGCCACTTCCCGTTCCCGCGCGCGCCCCCCTGTCGCCGCCCGCTCGTTGCATGCGTCTGAGCTGACACTCGTAAGGACGAGCACACTCGGGGCACCTGCCTCAATGTTGACCTCGGGAGCGGCCCTGGCTCGACCCCGGACCAGATCGTATCGAGAAAGCCCTGCGAGAGAAAGGGAAGAGGACTCACCGCCGAGCTCCAACGCCTCCGGCGTGCAGGTCGTGCGTCTTCCTTCCGCCGTTGACGCCAACGTCGCCGCTGTCGTTGCTCATGAAGCTGATGGCGCTCTCGTCGGGCCGGTGGGCATCTGAATCTTGACGGGTCCAGGTGCTGCCACCATCGTCGCCCTCCTCAACGGCGCTGCCGCCGAGGCCGACCTCGGGGATCGAAGGGTAAGGAGCGTGCAGGTGGCCGGACCCGTGCGACGCCCGACGAGCACGCAAGGCGGCGGACGACATGTGGGACGTGGCCGTAGGCGAGGCTGCGACGGAAGGGTCGCGAGCGGGCATCCTTGAGAGAAGATCCTGCTGCTGCTGTGGGCGTTTGCTAGGGAGGGACGGTAGAGGTCAAGGGTAAGGGAAGGGAGTTATGGACGACGTTCCCGTCCCTGCCCTGACGTTTCGCGACCAAGTGATTGCCAACCCAAACCCCGCGGGAGGCAAAGCTGGGCGTCAAACATATCATGGCGCTCTCTGTCGATCCCTCTCTCATCGCAGCCCTTTTCTCGCGCATGAAGGTGAGAGTTCTCGTAGGCAAGCGCTAGTAGAGGTAAAAGGGGGAGTGAAAAGCATCGCAATCTGGCTTGAAGCGGCAGCTCTCGTGGTGTTGGGGCCTCCTCGTCGAGCGTGCGCTCCGTCGACTCTTGATTGCATGTGACGACGACTGCGGGCGGGTAGGTGATAAAGGGCCAGAGGGCATCATTGAGAGGCAGCCGCTGCAGGGCCTAGAGAACACGGAGGCGGAGACTCTAGCAGTCGACTTGAGCAGCTTGAGCGTGAGGAAGGACACTGTCATTGGGCGATGGAGGTTTCGAAAGGGGCGAGCTGCAGAACGTCTAGGCGGAAGGAAGGCGCGCGCGAGCTGGCCAGCCCTGCGTGGGCTGGACTGCGTCCGGTCAGATGAGGGCCTGATTGCTTTTTGGTGAGCTAAGACGTCGGATCCTCATCACTACGGTGCTCCCGGCGCTCGATCAGGTTGATGTGCTCCGTCACCTCTGCGTGCTGGGCCTGGTGCCTCTGCAATGTCTACCTATGGGGCTCGGTCGGGAGCTTCACATTTGGCGAGTCTGCACCTCGCAGTGCGCTTGTTTTGCCCGGCCCCCCAGCTTCTTGGGCTCCATTGACTTCCCCTCGCACAACGCTTCCCTTACCGCTTCCGCCGACTTGGCCAGCGCCATGTCCGCCCAGGCGCTGTGAGCTCGCACGAGAGATTGAGATGGGGTGCCCGACCGTCCGCAAGCGCCTGCTGCGCGCCTCTGAGTCGCCCGTCCGTCGGCCTCCTCCACGTCCTCGTCGACGACGACCGCGCCCCTCCCAACCATCATCACCACTTTGTCTGCCTCGCCCCACCTCCCTTTCTCCCTCGCCTGCAACCTCTACCCCAAGCACCGCATGTCTGAGTTCTCGATCCACCGCGCCGCTCAAGAAGGCCAGCCAGGCCTTGTCCGCAAGCTGCTGAACGACAAGCCGTCCGCCATCAATTCGGTCGACCCCGTTCGTCCTAGCCTTAACCCCTTTACTCGTCCGGACAGCTGCCAACTCGACGGCTGCCCGAACGGCTCGACACTTCTCGTTTGCTCTGACACCTCTCCTGCGAATTCACAGGATGGTCGAACACCGCTGCACTGGGCAGCGAGCAGCACGTCGCTCGAGCTGATGGACCTGCTGCTCAAGAACGTCCCAGCGCCCGACCTCGAAGCCGGCGACCTCGGAGGGAGCACGCCGCTCATCATCGCCGGTGAGTCCGTCCTCTGCTATGCCTCCATCCCTTTGCGACATGCTCGGACTGACCGTCGCATTCTCGTATGGGTCGGTGGCGCAGTGAGCTCGGGTATAGAGGCCAACGTCGTCGCGCTCCTCGGCGCAGGTGCGAGCCCGACGACGGCCAACTCGAAGGGCCAGACTCCTCTGTGCGTCCGGTGTGCTCCTCTACCGTTCAGCTCCGCTGGGAAGAAGTGTCCCCCTGATGTCTTCCTACTCCTGTCGGCTCCCTCGTGGCCAGCCACTATGCCGCTTCGAAGGCACGGATCGAGATCGGCCGACGACTGATCCAGAAGGGCGCCGACGTCAACGCGAAGGACAAGGCGAGCCAGCTGCCGTTGCACCGGGCAGCGACGACCGGGTCGGACGGCTTCGTTAGTCTGCTGCTCGCCGGCGGCAAGGACGGCAAGCGGGCAAGGCTCAATACGCAGGACCGGATGGGTGCGTGCTTTCGTCCTCGTCTGCCCTGGTTCGAGTCTCGTCACTATCGGGTCGTCTCGACTGACCCTTGCCGCACGTCGTTGTTTTCCTGGCTGACACAGGCAATACGCCACTTCACCTGGCCTTCGAGAGCGGGTTCGGGTCGACGGCCGTGTTGCTGATCGAGGCCGGCGCCGACCGGGATCGGGTGCGTCTTTCGTCCTTCCCGCTCGGTCCCATCCACCTCAACCATTCCAGCTCTCATCCTCCTTGACGGGTGGTCGTTTTACCACGTAGCTTCTACACTCACTCGTCTCGTCCCCTCGTGTTTTCTGCGGCCTCCCAAACTCGACGCCTCCCTCTCACCTCCATCGCGTCCTTCCCTGGCAGCCCCCCACAGCCTTACAAGCGCTGACAACCCACCCGCGCCCTTCCTCACATTCCCCCCTGCGCAGCCAAACCTCGATGATCAGACGCCCGAGCAGATCGATGGCCTCGGCGGGCAGGAGCAGAAGCGCGTGCGCGACTTTGTCTGGAGCCGCGTCGGTCGGCCGGAATGAGCGCGCGCGCGCGTCGTGTCGCTCATAGTGAATCGAGGGGCTCACTGCTCCTTTAAGCATGGATCCTTGTCGAAAATGGACCGCTGAGATTGTCACAGGCAGAGCAGGAGATGGCCGTGCGACGCGCCGCATTCACGAGAGTCCAAGGTCTCACTGGCAGAGAGGGTCCATGTGCGTCCGGGGCGGGGTGTAAACGGCAACGCCGACCCGACCCCTGCGAAATCGGGTGCGCGCAACAACGTCGCTTGTGTGCATCAGTCTTCCCGAGGAACGAGAGTTTTGAGAGAGGTCAAATTGCGCCTCCCGCTGAGCGACTGTGGACAGGTCAGGGAAGGGTACTTGAGATGGCCCAAATAATTCAGCCACGTCCATCGGCGCACAACGAGGCCGGCAACGCCCATCTCGCCTTCCTTGAACCCCGTCACCCTCGAGGCCAGTAGTCCGTCCACTTGCAACCCTCTCGAAACGGCCAGCCAGAACGTCTCCCAACCCAAGGCCGGTCTCGAGCGTCTGATCTGTGCCAGGTGCATCCACGTCGACGGCCTCCTTGCCCGGACGGACGACGCCCGAAACACCGAATCAGCCCACCCCTTCAGCCCACCCCTGCCGAGCCAGGAACCCAACCCCCAAGGCCTCCCTCCCGACGATGGAGGACGACACCGAGTACGGTCGGGCAGGTGCTGAGTGAGTTGCTCTCGCTCTCTGGTCAGCCTCGACAGCCAAGAGGGACAGCGTTGGCGCGTGATGGGAGGAAGCAGGCCCGTGCGCTGCCCTGGACGCCCGGACCCTCTTTCCTTCGTCGCCCCCCCCCTGTCCCTCGAGCCCCCCTTGGCGCCCTTTCATCGAGCTCCATTGCCCTACTCTTCGACGGCCCGCAACCCTCTGCCCACGTTCCCTCACATCCTCCCTTGTTACCACCACCACCACCTCCTGCTGTCGTCCTCATCCGCCGGGCAGGATGATGGCCACCGCAGCCGCGCCCCCGCCACGCACGCGCAGAAGTTCGCTCCCTGGCGGCCTCATCGCGCTCCGGCCTCGCACGCCAGCGTTCGAACCTTTGCTGCCCGCCTCGGACGAGCGCGGTGCAGTAAGGGTCTCGGAGGACCACAGCAGCAGGGCAGGGACGGCTGGCCGCAAGGGCGGTCGGCTCGGCTCGATGTTCAAGAGCCTGCGGCCCCGGCTCTCGACCCATTTCCGGAGCGTCACGGCTGATCCCCCTCGCTCGCCTCCCCCCGCCTCCTCCTCTCCCGCCCCGTCCTCGCTGCACGACATCGGCCTCTCGTCTGCTCCTTCTCCATCGACGTCGCTCTCTGGCAACTCGCCCTACGGCCCGCATCACCGGACGAACCGACCATCGCACGGCCGCGGACGCACCCCTCGCCCGGTCACCGCGCCCTCGCCGTCTGCTCTGTCGGCCGCGCCGCCCTCCCCTCCGCTGCCGCCTCGTCCGTCCGTCGTCGTTGCGCGCAACCCGCCCATTCTCACGACGGCCATCCCTGCGTCGACCGACCTCTACACTCCGCCGCCTACCGTCGCTGTCGCCGTACTCTCCGAATCGCCGACGACCGTGTCACGACCCGTGCCCCTGATCGATCCTGTCAACCTCAACTCGCCCGACGAGCGCAGGTACGATCTCGCAATGGCCTCGTCCGCGGCCGGTCCGGCCCCACTCGCGACGCCGCCTGCGGATCCCGTCTCGCGCCCGCCGTCGTCCTCGGGCCTGCGGCCACGCACGCCCAGCCCCGAGCGCCGGCGCAAGGCACGCGAGCGCGACATCAGCCGCGAGCGACGTGACCGGCTGGCGATGGAGGCCGACGCACCGTCACCGCCGCTGTCTGCTGGTGGGGTGGGGGCAACCGGCTTCAGGATCGAGCCTGTCGAGATCCACCCCGTGACGGACGGGCCGTCTAACCCACCAGCTCGGAGCTCGTCGATCCGTCGGCCTGGCTCGCCTGGGCCCTCGGCGACTCTCGCGTCGTCGTCGACATCGTCGCCGGCGTCGTCGTCGCGCCAGCACGGCTCGTCATCCAACAAGCGCCAGCAGCGCGTTATTGGCGAATACTTCCTCGGCAAGACGCTCGGCGCTGGCTCGATGGGCAAGGTCAAGCTCGGCTCGCACGTCAAGACGGGCGCCAAGGTCGCGATCAAGATCATCCCCCGCGTGCCGCCCGACGCGCATCGTTACCTCGCCCAACAGGCGCTCGCCAACCACGCCCGGCAGCCGTACCGGTCCGACGGCTCGCCCGCGACGCCCCCGCCGCCGCTCCCAACCGACTCGTTCGTCGCCAAGGCGATCGCCAAGGAGCAGAGCAAGGAGGTGCGCACGATCCGCGAGGCCGCCATCATGATGCTCCTGCACCACCCGCACATCTGCGGCATGAAGGAGATGGTCGTCCACACGAATCACTACTACATGAATTTCGAGCTCGTCTCGGGCGGCCAGATGCTCGACTACATCATCAGCCACGGCCGGCTGCGTGAGCGGGCGGCGCGTAAGTTCGCACGCCAGATCGGCAGCGCGCTCGAGTACTGTCACCGCAACTCAATTGTCCACCGCGGTGAGTGTCTCCTCTTCCTTCCTGTCATCACTCTCTCCTTCTGGCGCGCCGACTGGCTGACCTGACGCCGTTCGCATCGCAGACCTCAAAATCGAGAACATCCTCATCTCATCGACCGGCAACATCAAGATCATCGACTTTGGCCTGTCGAACCTCTTTTCGCCGTTCACGCAGCTCTCGACGTTCTGCGGCTCGCTCTACTTTGCCGCGCCCGAGCTGCTCAACGCGAAGGTCTACACCGGGCCGGAGGTCGACGTCTGGAGTTTCGGCATCGTCCTGTACGTGCTCGTGTGCGGCAAGGTCCCGTTCGACGACCAGAGCATGCCGGCGCTTCACGCAAAGATCAAGCGCGGCATGGTCGAGTATCCGCCTTGGCTCAGCATCGGTGCGTCTCTCGCCCGCGCCTGTCCATCCTCTCTGGATCGACTTGCCCTGCAAGATACTAACGCGCCGCTGTCTGTGTGACTCGGTCCCGAGCAGAGTGCAAGCAAATCCTGCAGCGAATGCTCGTCACCAACCCGGCTTACCGTGCGCCGCTGTCCGAGGTCATGTCGCACCCGTGGATGACCAAGGGCTTCGACGGCGCGCCGGACGCGCACCTCGTCCCGCGCGAGCCGCTCCGGGCCGACGAGCTTGACTGGCGCGTCGTCGAAGGTATGACTGGCTTCGAGTTTGGCGCGGCCGACGACATCGAGCAGCGCCTGCGCGACGTGCTCGAGAGCGACTCTTACCGGTCGGCGCTGGCGGCGTGGGAGGCGCGCAAGGCCGGCGTGCGCGGCGGCCCGGCCGGCTGGCGCAATCACGCGCACCTGCACGAGAGCAGCGCAAGCCTACCGAGCACCAGCGGCCGGTCAGAGCGCTCACTTGACTCGACGACCGGGTCGCCTCAGTCGCTGTCCAAGAAGACCAAGCGCGCGAGCGGCTTCGACTTTTTCAAAAAGAAGCTCTTTTCGTCCGGGCTCAAGGAGGACAAGGACAAGGCGACGATGAATGGCGGCAACGGTCACAACGGCGCGCACGTCAACGGCGTCACTGGCATCGGCGCGCAGGTAGAGGCCGGCGAGCCCATCCAGGAGCCGCTCGACCCAACGCGCGGCTTCCACCCGCTCATCTCGATCTACTACCTCGTGCGCGAAAAGATGGAGCGCGAACGCGTGTACGGCCCGGGCCACTTTGCGTCGTCGGACATGTCGCTCCCAACCAGCGCCGATATCTACGCCCAGCAGCAATCATCTACCCCCGCAAACGGGCTCGCCAGTGCCCCGGCTCCCGTCTCGGCACCAGCTCTGCCGCCCAAAAGTGCGGCTGCGCGAGTCGTCCCCGGGCCCGACTACTCGATGCCGCTCCCGCGCCTGCCCGCGCCGGCGTCTTCCGTCCCGTCGGCGTCTTCGCGCATGCCGTCGGTCGACCTGGGCACGCGTGCAGGCCCAACCCCGCGTGCTCGAGCGGCACTCGACGAGCCAGGTCTCGGTGACCCGGCCGTCGTCATGCAGCACCCGAGCGCGGATGATGGGACGACGCGGCTTGTAACGCCGTCAGGTGGCCCACCAACGCCAACCACGCCCAATCTGCCGCGCGCGCCCAGCGCAGCGACGCACCGGCGCAGCCAGTCGCTCTCACAGGCGAGCGCGATACCGTCGGCTCGGTCACGGCCTGAGGCGCCGCGCGAGTCGAGCGTCCACTCGTCCGTCTTCTACGATGCCTCAACGGCGCCACCCTCGACTTGCCCGCAGTCGATGCACGCCGACCGGACGCCGACGGCCGAAATCTTCGTCCAGCCGTCGCTCCCCCCGACCGTCGAAGACGATGAGGCCGCGATCGCGACGCCGCCGCCCGAGGGCTCCCCGCCTGTGGCGCCCATGCCGATCCCGGCTCCCTCGTCGCCCGAGAGTTCGGCGCACGGCTCGAGCCTCGCGAAGCGGTTTGGCTCGATCCTGTCGCGCTCGCCAGAGGACCAGGCCAAGCGGACGAGCAAGCGGCAGAGCATGACGCTTCCCCGGTCATTCTCGCGCGGGACGTCCAACGGCTTCGATGGCGCGGCCAAGGATCTCGCCGCCTCTCTGCCCGAGCCCGAAGCGACCGCGGACGCTCCCGAGCCAATGTCCAAGTCAGCCCCGCTCTCGAGCGCGGTGCACAAGCGGGCGGCGACAGTGCTCGAGACCGGACCTGCCGCCAGGGCTCACGAGCGCCGCACCTCGGCCGGCGGCGCCAGCGTCACCCGCTCTGCGACCGTTACGGCAGGCACGCGGCGCACGTCGGGCCACCAGCCACGGCCGTCGACCGTCATTGGCGAGCCGGCAGAGTGGGCCAAGCCCGCATCTGGGGCGGCGACGATGGACACGCACGAGGAGAGTGCTGAGGTGTCAGCCCAGCGCAACAGCAACCGCACGCCAAACGCCAGCCGCCTCGACGTTGAGGATACCAAGGACGACTTCAAACCCATCTATCTCAAAGGCCTCTTCAGGTGCGTCGTCGTCGTCCTCCTTCGCTCCTCTCTTTCGTCTCTCTCGTGCTGACTACCCCTTACCCTTTGCTCCTTCTCTCTTCAGCGTCGCCACTACCTCAACCCGCTCAGCTTCGACGCTGTCGGCCGACATCCAAAAGGTCCTCGCCAACCTCGGCATCCAGTACCGTTCGCTTCGCGGCGGGTTCGAGTGCGTGCACGCGCCGTCAATCGACCTGACGTCGATTGTCCCGGACGCGGGCGGCAAGACGGAGACAGGCAGCATGCGCAAGCGACCGAGCATCAAACGCAAGACCTCCAAGCTGAGCATGGGTCTCGGCAAGAAGGACAAGACAGAGGAGGTGCGTCGCGTCTTTTGTCCTCTCACCCACCCAGACGATGCGCTCGCTGACGCTCCCTCGTTTCCTTGCCCGATGTTGAAGCAGGCCACCTCGCCCCAGCCGCCGATGGACCCAGCATCGACTCACTCTCCCTCATCCCTCTCGTTGTCGCGCCCGTCGTCTCCCTCGCTCCCGTTGTCGCCGCCGGTATCGCCTATCAAGGCGTCGCCGCCGCGCATTCCGGCCGCCACGGCCGACCAGCATGACTCGGCGACGGACGATGAAGCGGACGCGTGGGCGACGTCCCCGGTGCGCGCGACGGCGGCCGGTGGCAATGGCGGCGGAGGATCCGCGGTTGGGAGGGACGGCATGAGCGACATGGTCGTTCGGTTCGAGATCATGGTCATCAAGGTGCGTCTTCCTCCTGCTTTGACCGTGCGCTCTTGCCCGAGAAAGCCAACTGACCTGAACATTGTGTCGCCTCCCGTCCCCTTCAGGTGCCTTGGCTGCCGCTGCACGGCGTCCAGTTCCGGCGCGTTGGCGGCAATGCCTGGCAGTACCAGATGCTGGCCAAGCGCATCCTGGCCGAGCTCAAGCTCTAACTCTGATCATCTCTCCGCTCGTTGTCATCGGCCCTTCCTTTCTTCTTTTCCTCTCGCGTCTGTTCCTGCCGCTCGTCCTTTCTTGCCCGCTTCCCTCCGCTCTCCAAAACGTTCAGGAATCCAACGTGCACAACTCTCCTGGCTGTCCAGCACGCGATCTCTTCTTTTCCCCTCGCTTTCCCGTACCGGTTAGCCTGATACCGGCCACACCGACCGCAGATGCATGATACCACTCGAAAACACGACATCTGGTCCGCGGGTACCATCGCCGCAAGCGTCGTCAATAAATGAGTGCGGCAAGTGGGGTAGCAGGGTGCTGGCGGTCGCTGCAGCGTCAGCAATGCCCATGATTGGTGAAGAGGGTGGTGCATGTCAGAACAGAGCGTTGCCTGTCCACTGCGGCTGAGGGCGCGGTGCGACCAAAGGAGCCAAGTCCTGGATAAGCGCAACACACGCGACCAAACAGCATTACACTCGTGGGCTCGTGTGGAGCTAAGTCCTGGATGGAAAAGAGGACAGCGAAACAGCAAAAACGAAGCTTCATAGCCGATTTGAACGACTGACCTCGACATTACTAGTGTCGCGCTCTACCGCTGAGCTAATGAAGCGGTCGGTGTCTGCTTCTGGCACATTGCACAGTGTTTGTTTGACACAAGTCTTCCTGCACGGGCACGATCGCGCCGGACTTGCGCTCTCCGAATCACAACAACGCGCGCGAATCCTCTCGACGGTCTGCTGGTGCTGGAGCTTGCAGAGTCTGGTCGCTACCCACTGGCTAGAATTCGCAGCGAGAGGCAGGTGAGCCGGGGCCGTTGCGCCCGCGCTGCGAGAGTCAGATCGACGGGCCGGCGTCACTCGCACTGTCCGACTGCAGGTCCCCTCTCCAAAGAGCAATGAGCCCGAAGCATGACCGACAGATCACTGTCTCCTCTATACACGTTGCCAACGCGAAAGATAAAGATGCGAGCTGCCCAGGCGGCACGCCAAAAAGAAGAACTTTAGCCCCATGGGGGGGTCGAACCCCCAGCCTTCAGATGAAACCCTGTCTTGCGACTCGTGTTAAGAGTCTGACGCTCTACCGATTGAGCTAACAGGGCAGATATAACTTCGGTTGGCCACAAAAGTACAGTATTCTGTAAAAGCCAGACGCCCGCCCAGGCCTGATCTACTTGGCCTCCCCCGGTCGGGTGTTTCAATCTCCACTGCCAACTACCACCATCATCGTCGCGTGGTCGACAGCTGCTGTCGGCCGTCCCGTCCCGTCCTCGATCTACGGCTGCTGGTCATTTTCCATCCCCTCCAGAGATCTCTCGCTGACCGCGGTCGTTCGGTCTGGCCGCTGGCTGGCCTCGACGACCAGCTGACGGCGATCCAACCGCCAGTCTAAGCCCACTTGGACCCTTCCGCCGCCCTCTCAATTCTGACAACGTCACCGTCGACCACGACAATCGACCTTTGACCATCACATACTCAGGTCTCGAGCCATGCCAACCTTTGACCAGCACCGAGCCCAGCACGATGGTGTCCATGCCGGCAAGTGGCGACCCGGCATGAGTGAGCCTCTCCCCCACCCAACCTCGCTCCGCTGTCCCTCGGACCATGTCGTCGCAACGCTGATCTTGGTCTGCCGTCCATCCTCCGCTCGTCGATCTTAGAGCCCAAGCTACCTCTCCCTCTCGAGATGACGCCCCTCGTTGCCCTATTCGGCGGCCTCGGGGCGTACACGGCCTGGCGCTTCTGGAGGCTCTGTGCGTTACTCCTTCTTCCCGCGCGCCGGCGCTCCCTCGGTGTGCTCATGACCTTCCCTCCTGCCCTGCGGAGCGCTGACATCTTCCTTGTGGGCTGGTTGCTTGCCCGGTTTGCTTGCAGTGACCGACAAGAACGTCCGTCCGCTCTCCTTGTGCTTTGGCCTTCTTGCCCGTCGGTCGCCACCGGAGAATCGTCCCTGACCCTCTCCTTCCGCGTGCCGCGCTTGCAGACCGACCTCAAGTCGTGGGACTGGCGCCGTAAGAAGAAGGAGGGCTGGGACGAGTCACTGGAGGGCGAGTGAGCGCGCATCACAGCCTGGAGAAGACCAGGCAGGAGGGGAGCGTGAAGAGGGGGGGAGGGGCAGGATGGGGGTTGCGGGAAGGACGGCCGGGCCGAGAGCCAAATCCATGCACACCTATGAGCGAACCCACACCCGCTGAGGGACTCGAGGTACCGAGCTGATCTCTCGCGGCCGTTGTCTTAATCAGATGCCCGAACTTTGAAGTGTTCTCGCTGTATGCGTTGAGAGCGCTGCGACGAACAGGGCGTCGGGGAAGAGGCGCGACGCGGCGCGTTGCCCTTCCACCAACCACCATCTCGCAGCCTTTCCACATCGACGTGCCATGGCCGACCTCAAGCAGCCCAAGGGACTCCAGGTATTTCTCGCTATGTCCTGCCTAGCTCTCGTGTGTATGAGCTGCGCCTACTGACCAGCCTCGGCCGTCGCCCTTCGACCCGACCGCAGCCTGTTTCGCGCGACCCTGCCCTCCTGTCATTTGTCCGCGACGACGCCTTCTACTCGACCCTGGACATCGCGGACTTGTCGGTTCCACATTCGAACCTCGTCAGCCAGGCGCGGGCGTTCCTCGTCAAGGAGCTGGGAGAGCAGATCTGGAACGTGCGTCGTCGTCCCTCTCCCTCTGGTGTCGTCCGGAAGAGACTGAACCTGCGCCTGCGACCGCCGACGTCGTTCTCCCGATCAGCACTCGCACCGCTCCTACCTTTTTGGTCAGTTCTTACTGATTCTGCCTCTCATTGCTCGTGTCAGTGCCGGTGACCGCGCAAGCTGAGGCTACCTTCGTCCCATGGGCCCAGCGACGGCCTTGCACCGCATCTACCTCACGCACGCCCTCGAGGCCGACCCCGAGTCCCTCTACCTGGCCTGCGTATTCCACGACCTCGCCCTGACGGACGCCAACCTGCGCAAGTACGTCGACTGCAGCATGCTTATCTTCCCTTCGGCGCCCTCTCTTCATGCTGCCCGGCTGTGAATCTCCCTCGCAGGACCAAGATGAGCTTTGAGTTCTACAGCGGCATCCTTGCTCGCGCGGGGCGTCCCTCTCCTACTTTGCAAACCCGTTTCCAAACTGGTTGGCTGATGTTTGACCCTATGTACTTCTTACAGTGGCTGCTCGAGCATGGAGGTGAGCTCTTCGGGCACGCCGCCGGTCGTTCTCCTTGGACAGACCAAATCCGTTGACCGGCCATCCCCCCCTCCTG
The DNA here is from genome assembly GCA_014825535.1 of Cystofilobasidium bisporidii. NCBI lineage: Eukaryota > Fungi > Basidiomycota > Tremellomycetes > Cystofilobasidiales > Cystofilobasidiaceae > Cystofilobasidium > Cystofilobasidium bisporidii. The sequence goes on from MVAK01000137.1 coordinate 31,662, forward strand.
ACGTCTCTTGATCAGCGTCAACCGACCTAGCCGACGCCGTCGCTGAGGCCGTGTTCCGCCATACGGACTTCTGCAAAGGCAAGATCTCGTCGAACGGCGCGCTGATTCAGCTCGGGACGCTCTTCGGTTCGTCTTTGTGCTGTTGTCGCGCGCAGCTCCCGCAGACGAGGACATGCGCTGATGGCGACCGCCCGATCTCTCACAGACAACCTCGCCGTCCGCGCCGACCATCTGCCAGACAAGCTAATCGGTCAGATACACGAGGCCTACCCGCGCGAAAACTGGGGCATGCGCTTCGAGTGCGCGATGCTGGACGAGGTTGCGCGCAAGCCCTGGGCGCACGCGACCGAGCTGGTCGAGAGCGGTGTGTCCGACTGCTCATGAACCTTCGTCTGGCACTAAGGCGGCGCTTCAATTCTGCTGACTGACGTCTGTCTTAACATTGCCTCGCGGCCAGGCGACGAGGCCTGGCGCAAGATCCTCAACAATGCGCTCGAGGAGCTGGCGCGCATCTTCTGACCGGTTGCCTTGACGCCGATGACTGCCTCAACGCCCATGTCCACTTCCAATGTTTTTTTCTGACAACCAGACATGACTTTCGACCATCAGACCGACTTTCGGCTTAGGGCAACGGTCCGGGGGGACGAGGACGACGTTGTCGAGAGCAGGTCGACTGCCGGGGAAACTCCGTCGAGGGCGGCGAGCCGCTGACGCGCTTCCTCGAACCATTGGCCGAACTGTTGCCTCTCCGGCTGACCAGAGTGCCATGGTATCCTGGTGCCGCACTCGTTCAGTACTTGCAACGAGAGGGCTAGCGCTGACGCTCGGCTGACTGGTCGTGTCAGGCGCATCGTGCAGAGCATAAAAAGAACAATAAGCAAAATGACGGTTCAGCTCGTCATTGGGGCATTAGTCAAGTGGTTACGACAATTGCTTCGCATGTACACGATCAGTGATTAGCCTGGGTTCGATTCCCAGATGCTCCATACTGCTTTTGCTTCCGCACCCCCGCGTCTCTCAGACGGAGGTGCAGCCTTCTTGCTCTGTCGCCGCACGCAGTTATTCGGCCTGCTGGGTGCGAGCGCCGTCTCTCATGCTGGCTGCTGACCGTCGAGCAGCCCGGGAAGAAGGGACAGGGCCATCAAAGAAGAGGGGGACAAAGACGAAGAAAGATCGGACTGGACAAGGGAAGGGCTGGAGCCGACGAGGAACAGGCAACATGAAGAAGAATGGAACGAAGATGTGGAAGGGGAACAGTTGCGACAAGCAAGTTACCAACGGCCGGCAAGGCTCTTGCCCTTGAGGCCGCCGGCGAGCGCCGTCTTCGTCGACGGCTTGACGGGCGAGAGCATTGTCGGGATCCCGTCCGGGCCCTTCATTGAGTGCGCAGGCGAGCACAGAGGAGACAACGCGAGAGAGGCGGTCAGGTCGCGGTCAGTCAACGCGCGCGGGAAGAGGATCGAAGAGCGAGGGTCAAAAGAGACGGACCTCGACGACGTCCCATTCGAAACGCTTGCCGCCCTTGAGCATCCCGCCGCCGAGCTTGCGCTTCTTCTTCTTTTCCTTGACCTCGGCGCCGCCCTTTGACCGCCGTCCGGCATCGTCATCCTCGTCCTCGTCAGCTCCGGGCGACTCCTTGCGCTTCTTTGAAGGCGCGGCAACCGGCGCGGGGGCTGGTGCCTTGGGCGCCTTGGTGGATTTCTTGACTGCTGTAGGCTTGGGCTGAGTGACAGCTGGGGAGGACGACCCAGCCGCGGCAGGGGCTGGCGGGGGTAGCGACGGGGTGGCTTTTGGTGCCTTCTTAGGAACAGCGGCAGGTTTCGGGGGGGCGATGACGGGCGACGAGAGGTCGTCCGCTGCAGCAGCGGCCGCAGTAGCCGCCTTGACCTTGGCCTTATCCTTCTTGCCGAGCGACTTCGCCTTGAGCTTGGGCGGCGGCGGCGGCGGGGCAGCCTCCTCGGCCGACTGGTGGTGGTGGTCGTCGTCGTCGTTGTCGGAGACGGGACGCGACAGGGCCGGCTTGGGCTTCGACGAGGAGGCGGCGAGCAGTTGCTTTCGCGTGCGACAGACGACGGAGGTCAGCAACCCATTCGCATCTGAGGAACGAGCTGCCAAGCTGCAAGGAAATGGCGGACGAACCTTGAGCTCGCGCACCTCTCTCTCCCTTGCCCTGAGCGCCTCCTCGACCCGCTTTGTCTCTTCGACTTGCCGCTCGACCTCTTCCTCGCGCTCCTCCACCTCCCGCCGCGCCTTGCGCTCCCTCTCCCGCTCCCTTTCCACCTCCTTCTGCCGCTCACGATATGCCGCCTCGACCCGCTGCGTCTCGGCCACCTGACGGTCGACCTCGGCCTCGCGCTCGCGCAGGTCGGCCCGGAGGCGCGACTCAAGCTTGCGCGCGGCGGAGAGGAGCGAGGCGGATGAGGCTTCACGGGCGGCGAGGTCGGACGCCTGCCGGGCAGCGGCGGATGAGTCGGACGTCTTGAGCCTCGCGACCTGGGAAACGGTACACAGCCAGAGCAGGCTCGCTCGTCAGTTATGCACCTGCCTCGCCGGAGGGTTCAGACGAGGTGCAACGCCCCTGCAGCAGGAACGCACCTTCGCAGTCGCGGCCCGTTCGCGCTCCTCGAGCGCATCAAATTGGCGGTCCGACCGGGCTTCGCGGTGCTTGAACCGGACGAGCTTGTGGTTGCGCATCACTGAGAGCGACTCGTGCAAGGGACAGAGTGAGAGGGAGGGAGGCGTCAGCCAGGCTAGGTTCCAGCCATCTGGGCGCTGCTTCGGGGAAGCGTGCGCCTGGGGCCGCCTGGGCCCACCCGACCAGAGCGCCACGACTAGCAGACCTACCTCCGCCACAATGAAGAGAGCAGAGACGACAGAAAGGACGGTAGACGCACCCGAGTGTATCTGGAGCGTGCGCACCTCCTCGCGCAGGGCCTCGGCCGTCAGCTGCTCGGCTAGCAGGGCGAGGTGGGCGCGCTGGACGTAGAGGGCGTGCTCATCGAGCAGCTGTAGCGTGAGAGCGGACCGTCCGGGCCAACAGTTTGAGAGGCACCAGCCGCCAGAGATGTGAGTAGCGGGCGACGGGAAGGTCCGAGTCGACCAACGTCAGCTATCAGAGGGCACCGGCAGTAGCTCAGAGGAGGGGGTCACGGACCTCGGCGCGCATGTGCTCTCCCTCCCGCCTGCACCTCCCGACCTCCCCCTCGACCTCCTCGGCCCGACCTTTGACCTCGGCGAGGACGCCCTTGAGCTCGGCGACCTCTGCGCGGTGCCTGCGCTCGGCCGACTGGCGCTGGGCGATGAGCTGGGCGATCTGGGCCTCGAGCGAGGTCAGGCGAGCCCGGTGTGGGGCCGGTGTGGATGGCGCGAGCGGGATGGCATGCTCGAGCGGCGAGGGCGAGGCTGGGATGGGAAGGGGTGGTGGGAGGGCCATCCGAGAACTGGAGACTGTCGGGACAGGACAGGGAGGGAGGGAGGGTAGCGCGCGCAGGACAGGGTGGGGTGGGTGGTGGGCGTCGGGGGGTGGACGGCCCATGTTGGCTGACGACGCGCCTGCTTTCCTTCTTGTGTTTTCGCGTCCGATGGTCCCGCCGCCTGCCCGCCTCCTCGTCGACACTTCATCAGTCGCCTCCAACCACCCCTTCCTGTCCTTCCCGTCCTTTGCCCTGTCCCTCTCTCTCTCTCTCGCGCGTTACCTTCTCCCTATCTTCACCTGTTCTCTCGCAATAGCCTCTCCGGTCAGAGGTCCTCCCCTCAACTGCTAGCCAGTCACCTCCCTTCCCCTACCTCTCCTCGCTACCCGCCACCCCGATGTTCGAGCAGTTCGACGCCGAACCCGCGTTCGATTACTACCCGTCCTCGCCCTTCCACCGGCCAAGCTACGCCGATCTCTCGTCCGTCGACGACAACCACCAGGCGTGGGGCAACGCCTCCGCTGCTGGCAGCTTCTCGTTCGCGTCCTTCTCCGGCCTGGCCGAGCAGCTCTTTGGCGGCGACGACGCAGCAGGTGGCTTCGGAGGAGGCGCGTCGAGCGCGTCCTCGTCGGCCAACACGAACGCGACCGTCCGCCCGGCAAACTCAAAATCGTCGTCGTTCCTGGCGTATGACGACGAGCTTGAGCACAATGGCAGCGGCAGCGGCCGGCGGCAGTCGCATCCGATGCAGGCCGAGCTTTCGGCGTTCACGACGACGACCGACGGTTACGACTCGTACGGCCCGTCGTGCTCGTCGGCAGGCAGCTCGTCCTGGTCGCCCTCGCCCCTGTTTGCGACGTCGGCCTTGCCACTTGTCCCGTCGTCGTCGTCCGGCTCAGCCACGCCCGTCCACTCGTCGCAATTCGCTCCCACCTACCCGTCGTACGACCCGCATGAGCTCGACTTGGCGGCCAACCCGACGTCGGCGTCGTACGCCGGCGCGTGCTCCCCGCTGGCCCCGCCGACGGCTGATGACGAGTCAGAGTGGTACCACCCCTCATCGTCGGCGACGCTGTCGACAAAGTCGTCGTTCGAATCGTTTGCGTCGGGCTCATCGGCCCACGAGCTGGACGACGTCCCTGCCGGCTGGGACTACTACGGCTTTGAGCGGGCCGACGACACCTGGGGTGCGCCGGGACCGATAGCGCCGCCCAGGGTTGTCCAGGCCGACGACAACGACGACGAGGGTGCTGGGTTTGAGCAGTGGGTCGTGCCCGAGCAGCTCGTGCGTCATATCCTTCGCTCATCGTCCCCTCTGCCCTCGCCTCCCAGTCTCGCTGACCTATCCTCCTGTGCATTCATTCTTCCTATTCGCAGCACTTGCCCTACGCAAAGCCACTCCCGCCCTCAACCCCGGCCCCCGCACCGATGCCGTCCACGATCGACCCATCCGCCCAGCGCGCGCTCCTGCGCAAGCAAGCGTCGGATCGGTCGCTCGCGCGACAGCAAGCAGCCCGGTCGGTTTCGTTGTCTGCTCAGTCGCCCGTCGCATCGACACTCCTCGTCGGCTGGTCGCCTGCGCCCCCAGCTCCCGTCGCCCCCGTCAAGCGTCAGCCGGCGCTGCGTCGTAAGGCAGGGGCGTCATCGCTCAAGTCGTCCTTCCAGGCGCTCGCGCAGCTCAACCAGCACCACCCGCAACCGCAGCAGCAGCCGGCCGAAACAGCCCAGACGTACGGTCTCGTCCCGCTCGCGCAGCACGTACGGTCGCCCTTCTCTCCGCCGGCGCCTCACTCGCAGCCGTATCACCAGCTGCCGTCGCCCGGCCCGTCATCGCCTCCGCCGATGTCGTATCCTTGCACGCCGCCTTCCATCCACCCCTACGCTTCCTCACCCCCTCCGGCCCCGCGCGCCATCCGCCGCCTCCCAGCGACTGTCAATGCTGTGGCCAGCTCGAGCACCAGCAGCGGAAGCGGGGCGCGCGTCTCGCCCAAGCCCAAACCCAAGCGGTCCAAGCCGCTGTTCGGTTCGACCTTCATCAACTTTACGATGGACGACGCCCGCGAGCTCCTCGGTGGCGTCGCTCCGAGTGGCAACCTCAAGAAGCCTGTTGTACAGCGCCGGAGCCGGCCGGCTACCGCCGCGGTCTCCGGCGGAGGAGGGAAGCGCAAGCGCTCGGACGAGGCAGAGGACGACGGGGGTGAGCAGGCCAGGGGAGGAAAGAGGTCGCGCTAGACGCACCTCATGATCCTCTCTTGTCGCTCATCATCCCTCGTCAACCCGAGGGAAATTCTCGGCCGGCTCGAACCAACCTCCCTCACCCTCCAGCGCGTGCGCGAATCCCCCAATCCCAGCCCCCAACCCGTCCAGGACTTGGCCCCCTCCCCCTCCAGTCCTTCGTCCTCACACCTCCGTCTTCTAGGAACCCCCCCCCCCCTTACTCCGCCTTCTCTCGCCTGCCGACCTCTACCCAGCACTTACGCCCACACCGCGCCACCCTGACTCGCTCGAGTAGTCACCACGCCTGGCCGCACACACCGGCTGCCCCCTTTTGCGCTCATTCGCGCATCCTACTTACTCATGGCCCTCTCTATAGCCGCTCTGCCCCTGAGTTCTCTGGATCGCCATTCCCTCACACCCAAAGGACGAACACCGAAGATCTCTCCTCCCCTTCATCCTATCTATCTTTCCAATCTGGCGCGCTCGACGCTCGCTTTCTCGTCCGATACATAGCCCCCTTCTCCTCTTCTCCGGTCTCGTTCTTTCTTCAGGCGATCCCTTTCCGCCTCTTTCTGTTCCCTGTAGGTAGAACCTTCCCACGCTCGGGTATCTTCTTGTCTGTGCAACGATGTAGGGCCTTAATTCATACCCTCGACGAACAGCACCTCTCCCTTGCTCCCTCTGTCGCACGACCGAGACCCAATCGATATTTGCCTCCGGCTGACTCTGGCCGCTCTCCGCTGCTGATCAAGCTCACTGAGCACCGCGTATCCTTGCTATTGCGATAGAGACTCGCTCAGGGGGCGGCAATGGTCGAAAGAAAGCATGAATGTCGGCCAGGGGAGGGTTTCGGCAGCATTGAGCCGCGGCGAGGAGCGGGGACGGGGACGGCGGATCTGGCGAAGGAGCAGTCGCGTTGACGGACCCTCGCTGTCAAGGTTGCGTCCGGAAGGTGTTGAAAGATGGTTGTCGAGCGACGTGTATGCGGAGACGACGAGTGGGTGACATGAGCGGGCTGCGGCCCTGAAAGACGGGGTCGAAGAGCGGCAGGTGGGCGAGGCGGTGGGCGTCTAGGGACGTCGCCGTGAGCGAGGCGTCTGCTTGGGTCAGGTCAACTAAAGATCGCCGCCGATCTCTGGAGAATCGAGCCAGCGCAGACGAAGAAGCGATGGAAAGCAATGGCGTCAGATCAGAGCGAGACGAGGAACGGTCTGCTCATGGTTTGCGCGCGGGAACGGAATCAAACGACCTGGACAACGCACGAGAGAGCACCACGTCAATCCTGTCGCCGTCCTCCATGTCGACCTCGCCTGGCGACTGACTGTCGACAACATTCACGCCGTCGACCAGGAATCTGTCGTTCAGCAAGACGGGGGAACGGGGCGAGCGGGGTCAGCCAAAGCCTTTGCAGGCGGCAGCGCGACTAGGCTGCCACGGGGTTTAGGAGTACACACCGGATCGAGTTCTCCGGCTTGCCTGCAGACGAATATAGGCATGAAAGATGTCAGGTGTGAAGATCATGGTCCATCAGCGAGTGGTCGATCAGCCTGCGCATGGACCCAGCGAAGGACAGGGGCAGGGGCGGGATCAAGACGGACCGACTCGGGCAGAATACGCCTGCTTCAGCTTGCCGAACTTCGTTGTCGTCTACGACGAGCCAGTCGCAAGGACCCCAAGCAGTGCGAGTCGTCAGCTGCTGGTGTAAGAGGGCCGCCAGTGGATGGCCGGAGCTAGGTGGGGTCGCGGACGACACACGCACCTTCACGCGGAACAGGACCTCGTTTCCGTCGGACGAGACGACCTGTTGCGTCCAAAGCGGCTGAATCAGCCGACGACCCAAAGGCGACCGACAGGGAAGAGAGGGGTCAAGTGCTCGCCTTGAGGTTTATTCCCTACAAGAACGAGCATGTTCGAGGAGATATGGGCAAGCTCGAGCGTCAGCTCTGCTGGGAAGAGCGCAAGCGGACCGTCCCGCCAGGAGGCTCCCCAAAGCAGCGGCTCGAAGGGGGGACACACCTCGCCCTTGGGCTTGTTCTCGGGCTCTGGGCTGACGGACATAGCAGCTTCAGTGTTGCGATTGAGGGCAGAGAAGAGGGAGGCAGCGGTCGCGAGACGAGATGGTGGTTGGCATTGCAGTGCGCGAGCGACCGGCGAAGGCAAGCGCGGAAGTCGGACTTCGCGTGCGCGGGCCACGGCATCCAACGTTGACCGGCGTGTTGCCTCGACCAAGCCGCCTTTGCCAGCATGCCTCGCACATTCTGAGGGGAAAAGACCGCTGGCAGTAGACTACCAAGACGACAGAGGGCATGGCACGAGCGCCGCAGGATGACGACCGACTTGGGGCGCGTCTCCCATACCACGTCCCGAGTACATGGCTACTGCGTAGCCCTGTATAAGACCTTGAGAAAGCTATGATTTGAAAGCCTCTCGCAAAGGGATCGGACATTGATGGGAGGAATGAAAGTGGGGAGAGGATGACGATGGGGAGGGGAGAATCGCCGCAGGGTCAAGTGGGATAAGCTGGTCCCGCTTGCAGAAGCCGAGAGAAACCCGACGGCCGTTGTGAGGGCAAGCGTCATGTTACAGCGTGTGCGCGTCCGGCGCTCTGGCAGCAGGCCGAATCGCTCGCGCGAGCCACGTCGAGCGTCGTGCGCCGATTGTGTGATTCCGGGTCTTAGCGCGAGCCGCCGATCTCTGTTGGGCGCGGGCAGAAATGAAGAGAGCGTGTCAGCGCCCAGGTGAGCTGAGGAGAGAGAGGCCTGCAGCGATGCAGAGTGAAGCCGAAGGGCACGGGCGGGGTACTGACGCTCGAGCACGACCTCGACGGTGTCTGAGTCCTCCATCTGCAAGCTGCCGGGCGTGTCCTCGTCGCGGACAACCTCGCCGTCGTACATGAAGCTGGAGCAAAGGAGCAGATCAGAAGTAAGGGTCAGCCGGATGATGCCCACCGTCTGGGGACGGGCAGGCAGGGTGGCAAGACGAGACATACCGGATGGTGCCGACAGCCTTGCCTGCTCGCAAAGGGAGGCCAAAGCGAACGGAACAGGTCAGCAAGCGGGCTCTAGCTCCGGACAGCGCAACCACGCTGGAAGGAAGGACGCGAGGACCAGAAAACAGGCTGCCGTCCATCGGCGAGGGACGGCAGCCACGAAAGAGGAGGACGCACCGACTCGCTGAGAGTAGGCCGACTTCAGCTTGGAGAACTTCGTTGTGGTCTGTCGGACAGTCGGTGGCTCAGGTCAGCTCGCCAAGCCAGTCGCGCTCGCCAGAGAGACAGAGAGAGAGAGGGAGAGAAAGAGGGAGAGAAAGAGAGAGAGAGAGAGAGAGAGAGAGAGAGAGAGGGAAAGGGCACGGCGCACCTTGATCTTGAAGTGAACCTCGTTTCCGTCTGAGCTGGCAACCTGGCGGGGTCAAGACAGGGCGCGGTTCAGCTCATCGAAGCTCGCGCGTTGACAAGCACGCGAGGGATCGTGACGGACCTTGATGTTGATGGGCTACACATTCCCAGAAGTAGTGGGGAGGGATGATCAGCCAGCGAGCTTGGACAGGGCGCCTAGGGTAGCCGAGGGGTGGGCGAGATTGCGACTCTGCACGCGTGGCGGCAGAGGGCGCCGCCGACGACGATGAGGCAACGCGGGCTCGGCTCGAGACGAAGTAAGACGCACCTCGCCCTTGGCGGACTCGCCCTCAGCCTTGGGAGAAGGGGGAGCAGACATGATGGATGCTAAGGTAGTAAGACCGGGAAGAAACGAGAGGTGGAGAAAGCGTGCGGCGGAACAGTGTTGGTGGTGAGGGTTCAGGAGGAGCTCGAGGTCGCCGATGCAGACCGCGAGTGCAACAAGTCGGGCGGGCGGGCGGCGGCGACGACAAGCATGCAAGACCACACTCCACTCTCCCTTGCCGGAGATCCCATCCCGTCCTCACTACACACAGACCCAAAAACCCACTTCGAAGAAAACACACAAAATATAAACGTACGATGACGACCCCCCAGAGCTACGCGGGGGTGGTCGCGGGGGGGCGAGGCCCCCCGGACAGACGAAGAGGCATCACTCAACATGCCCGCACCTCCCCTCCCTCCCCCCCTCCCACCTCCCCTCCCCTCCTCGTTGACCGCGAGAACTGCCTGGGCTTGCGAGGTCTTCCTGCGGTGCCCTCAGCTCTGGCTGTGGCGCAGGCTCTCGCTCGAGACTATCCCTCGCTTGCCGAACACATCACACCACTCCTCCTCCCTCTCCCCACTCCCTCCCTCGTGCTCCAGGTTGACCCCTCCGCCAACCTTCGGCTGGACACCCTGCTTGCGGGTGGTCTAGCTGTCGGGGGGATCATGGCTGATGTGTATGAGCTTTACAACTCCCACAAGCGCGCCCTTGTCGAGGGCCGCCTCACACACTACACCCACACCTCCTCCTCTGCAGACGATCTCAAGACTCAGCTTGAGGCGTACGGCGTCGTTCTCAAGTTCGAGCGGCTTTTCTTCTCCGGTACCAAGGTTGCGACGGGAGAGGTACAAGTGCTCATTGACACCGCCGGTAAGGAGCAGCTTCCGCCCGCCCGCGGGCTGAAGCAGCACTTTGAATCGGCCACGCCGACCATTCCCTTCATCCTTTCTGGCCGCTACGCCTGCTGCCACTTCTGCCGCCGGACTGACCACGTCCGCGCCTCCTGCCCCACCGCTCCTGCGTGCAGGACTTGCTCCTCCCAGTCGCACCACTTCCTACACTGCCCACAGAAGACAACGCCGGCGCCGTCGGCGGCGACATCGGCGCCAACCGGTGACGTGCGGAACACGACGTCAACCAAGCGACGTCGGACGGCCGGCCCTGACGTTGAGTCCCTGCTTCCGATCTCTCGCTCGCGACCGCGCCCCTCAGGCTCCAGTGCCTCCCCCGTGCCGACTCAGACTGACTGCGCGGCGCCGGCGCCTGTGACAGCCTCCGTAGGTGTCGTCACCGCCGGCGCGGCCTCGGACTCGATCCTTGCCCCTGCCCCCTCCTCCAATTCCATCTCCCCCAGCTCCTCTCCCCCCACCCCCCTCCAGCCCTCCGCCACGCCGCAAACGCCATTACAGGCTCCTGCCCTGGCCGTCCCTCCGCCGACCAAGACGACCGCCGCAGGCGAGACCGCCCTCCCACACCAACGGGCACCATCCACCCCCACCTTCCAACCCTCCCTACCCTCCCTCCTACCTGTCCCTCTTGCCTCACCCTCGGCGAGCCCGGCTGATCCGACCGCCGGCGTCAGCCCCGCCCCTGAAGACGGCGACGAGGCGATGACTCAATGAGTGACCTTCGAGTCCTTGCCTGCAACGTGCAGGGCGGCCTCTCGGCCGACTCAGCTCGCCTTTCCTACCTTTCTCATCTTTCTTCCCTCTCTGCCGATCTTTTTCTACTGAGCGAGGTCCGCTGCATCTCAGCGCAGCAGGCTTCGCTCTGGAGCGCTGACGCTTTGGCCGTTGGCCTAGCAGCGCTCTTTCGCCCCTCCTCCCAAACCGCCATCCTTTGGCGGGCCGCCTCCCCTCTCATCCCCCATCCCCCTTCCTCGCTCTACCAAGTCTCCGCCTCTCTCCCAGACGCAGCCGCACACGCGGGGCGTGTCACAGACGCCGTCTTCGTCATCGGCGGCCGTCCTGTCCGCGTCCTCGCCCTGTACGTCCCCGTCGCTGGCGACCCCTCATCCTCCCCACACCGCTTCCTCGAGGAGCTGCTGGCCACTCTCCGCCCTCTCGACCGCTCTTTCGCCCCACTGCTAGCAGGAGGAGACTGGAACTGTGTAGAAGATCCAGCGCTCGATGCTTCTTACCACACAGCAGGGCGACCAAGCCCGGGCACAGCCGCCATGCGACGGCTCGCGCTTGACCTTGAGCTCGCCGATGGTATGCGCTTGCTTCATCCCTCCCTTCGTGTTTTCACGAACGTCAGCGGGACAGGCGCCAGCAGGCGCCTGGATCGCTTCTACCTCTCTCCCGCCCTGCACAGCCACGCCCGCGCCCACCAGGTGCTCCCGCGGCCGCCCCCTCCTCTTCCCTCCTCCACCCATCACCCTGTCCTCCTCGCCCTCGCCTCCCCCTCCGCGCCAGCACACGGTCCAGGCTCGTTCAAGTTCGGCCTGCACCACCTGCGCACCCCCGGCGTGACAACCTCCATCTCGGCTCGCCTCCGCGTGCTGGCCGCCGACGCAGCTCGA
>MVAK01000138.1:0-41821 GCA_014825535.1 Cystofilobasidium bisporidii
CTCCTGCTCCGGCTGACCAACCTCGCCCTCTCTTCGAAGCAGTCTGCCCGGCCAGGTTCCGAGTAGGGTGCGTGAGATGGAGCGGGCGGCCTGAGCGCCTCGCCCCGACCCCCTCCCACTCACCTTCCGCTGGCTGTCCTCGCCCCCATCCAGCAGCTCCCTGATCAGCCCCCTTCTCTTCCCCCCAGCCAGATCTAAGGCGTAGCCTCGGTTCTCCCATTCTCTGGCAGCCGCCGAACAGAAGCGTACGCTGACTCAGGTCCCCCCCCCCCTTCCATCCCTTCAGCCCTCACCTTCCCTCGACAAGCCGTCATCTTCCCCTTCACCGCCGTCAGTCGTAGTCTTCACCCGCTGTCCGGCACCCGGTGCGTCTCTCTTCTCGATCTTGCCCGTCCTCACGCCCGCTGGGACCCAACTCACTCGGGAGGCGAGTGATGTGCGTCCGCCCCTTCCCTATCTTCCCTCCTGCCGCCCGCCGTGATCTACGTAAAGTATGCATGAGACGTGTCGATCAGACGCAGAGCCCCCCCCCCCCGGGTGGGCACCCTCGGCCCTATATGCACTTTTGGAAGCCTCTGGGGCGCGGCGCGAGACCTGTAGGGCGCAGGCTCAGAGCCCACGGGGAGGGCCCGTGAGCCTGCGGGCCGGAAGCTCTTGCCCTAGGGGGACCTTTGGGAAAGGCGAGCTTCCTAGAGAGGCCTGTCATGCAGCGGCTAGCCTGACCTATGGGGTGTCCACAGGGTGAAGGCTATCCTACGGGAATTCAGTCTCCCCACAGGCACCCATTGATCCCTGTTGGTCCCCAAATGGCGGTTTGCCCAGTTTCCTGACATGGGACAAGAGCCGATTCCTTACACCCAGAATTACGCTCGAGGCGTAACGTCGCTACGAGAGGCGCGCAGCGCCAACCCAGCGCGCCTTCCTTTGCGCCCCCCCCCCCCTTGTTCTTGGCCCTGTGCTTTCTCTTCCTTGGGTGGCCCTGACCTTCTTCCTGCTCCTAGCTTGCTACTTCTTTCCTCCTTGTGGCCTGGTGCTGCCCTGTCCCTCGACCTCCTTGTTCAGACCCGCACCAGCTCGCCCGCTCGGACCTCGCTCAAGTCCCGGACCTCCCCATTTGCTTACTTGGCACCCCCGCCAGCCCCCTCAACAACAGCGACTAGCTCGTCCCGCCCACGTCCGATCAGGCTCGCCTCCTCATGTCGTACTACGCTCAGCCATCGCCACCCTTCAGCTCGCCCTACGGCCACCCTCAGCCGTCGACCCACAGTTTGTACCCCCAGCAGCAGCAGCAGCAGCAGCCCGCGCAGCACGACCCTCGCCGGCCCACGCACCAGCCCCCTCCCCTTCGGACCGCGAGCTCCAGTAGCAACCACGCTATGCCCTATGCTGGCGGTGGGATCGGCTACCAGTCTGTGAGTCGCTCTACGCGGTCAGCTTTCTAACCGTGCCCGAGGCGGTCAGTCTGACTCTTGGCTCGATATGTGCTCATCGCTTCCCCCTCGGGCCGCAGGAGCCGTACCAGCACGACCCGGTCGACGACTACCTGCAGGCTCCCTCGTCACACGGCCACCAGGACGACTTCCGGCCGTCCTACTCGCGCGACCACCTGCTGGGCTCGCAGCACAACCTGCACGCGCAGACGCCGATGCAGATGGCCGAGCTGCGGCCTGGCCAGGCGCTGCCTCCTACCTTCCCAGGCGTCGCCGCCGCCGGCGCCAGCCCCTCGCCGCTTCACCCCGGCGGCGCTCAGTCCCCTTACGCGCCTCCCTTGCCGCCGCCGTCATCGTCGCCGTACGGCTACCCACCCCCACCTATGTCGGCCGTCTCCAACGGTTACGGCGCCCAGATGCGTGGGCCCGTAGGAGGGGGCAGCGGCGGCTGGAACATGGCCCGCGACCGGCTGCTCAAGCGCCGGTCCGTCCGCCACGTCGAGCTCAAGGAGGGCAACTTTGTGACCGACATCCCCGTCCCGGCCCAGATCCTGCCCAAGGGTGCCAAGAGCGGTGGGTTTCGTCCTTCTGGCTCCCTTCTCCGTGAGCGCCCCTACCTTGGACTGACTCGACATCTGGGCTTTGTTGCGCCCCGTCCCCGTTGGTCATTCACTGCAGAGGAGATGACCAAGATGCGCTACACGGCGGCGACATGCGACCCAGACGACTTTCAGCTTCTGAAGTTCACGCTCCGGCCTTTCTTGCTCGGCCGCAGGACCGAGCTGTTCATCGTCATGGTGCGCTCGCCGCGGCTTTGGAGCCCTTCGCTCCCGTCATGCGCGCACGATCAGGGCTGACTCTCCAGCTCTCGACAACCGCCTACCCGCTCGACGCGGCAGACGATGTACAACGAGGACGAAGTGCTGTTCCTCAGGACATTGCTCGGCGTGCAAAAGGTGCGCGCGACGTGACTGATGGCATCCTATGTCGCACGCATCGTGTTGGTCGGCGGCTGCGCTGACGTGCCCCGGAGCCGCGCTCTCCCAGAACATTGCGCACCTGTGCGAGAAGTCAAAGTCGTCGACCTGGGGCCACGACAGCTGGCAAAAGTAGGTGCCCCTTGGCGCATCCCTTCGTTCGCAAGCTTTTGTAAGGCTGTCATCTCAAACGCTGACCTTCGCTCGCTCGCTCGGGCAGAGTCGTCGTCTGCGTCGTCTCGGACGGCCGCAAGAACTGCAACGCCCGTACGCTCAAGGTGCTGACGCTGATGGGTGCGCCTGCCTCTTTCATTTTGCTTCCGCTTTCGCGCGCGCGTACAGCAGCGCTGACCACCCCACCCTTTTCAGGTGCGTACGCCGAGGGCGTCGCTAAGGACCACGTCGGCGACAAGGAGGTCACGGCCCACATCTTCGAGGTGACGACTCAGGCCGTTGTTTCCGAGGTGCGTCTGCGTCTCGCTCGCATTGACCAGGCTGTATGCGCATGCTAAAGATTCGACGAGCTGCCGTGCGCCGCCCATCAAACGACAGTCTGGGGACGTCGGGCTTGGCTCGGTTCCGATCCAGATTCTCTTCTGCCTCAAGGAGCAGAACAAGAAGAAGCTCAACTCGCACCGGTGGTTCTTCAACGTACGCTCCTGCCCAGACCCGCCTGCGTCCCCCACACCCAGTGCCTGAACTGACAGCTGCCCGTGTTCCAACCGTGTGATCCTTCCGCAGGCCTTTGGCCCGATCCTCAACCCCAACGTCTGCGTCCTGCTCGACGTCGGGACCAAGCCGAGCAAGACGAGCATCTACGAGCTCTGGCGCGCGTTCGACAGGCACCCCGGGGTGGGCGGCGCGTGCGGCGAGATCTGCGTCGACCGCGGGCGGGGGTGGAGCAACCTGCTCAATCCGCTCGTCGCCGCGCAGGAGTTCGAGTACAAGGTGCGGGCCCTGCGACTCTCCTTTGGGTCGTGTTGATGGACGTTGACCCCGTCGCACCGACGCGCCACTGGCAGATGTCCAACATCCTCGACAAGCCCCTCGAGTCGGTCTGCGGCTACATCAGCGTCCTGCCTGGTGCGTTTAGCGCGTACCGGTACGAGGCCCTCCAGAACGACCGACGGACGGGCAAGGGCCCTCTCAAAAGCTACTTTGTGGGCGAGGCGATGCACACGGCGGGCTCGGATGCCGGCATCTTCCAGCGCAACATGTGTGCGTTCTGATGCCCCTCCCTCCTGACCTCCCGTCCGCGTGGCTGACGCTACACGCCATCGTACTCGGATACCCACCATCCTCGTAGACCTCGCCGAGGACCGCATTCTTTGCTTCGAACTCGTCACCAAGAAGGACAAGGGCTGGCGGCTCGCGTACGTCAAGTCGGCCAAGGCGTCGACCGACGTCCCGAATCGTGCGTCATCCCTTGCCTTGCATCTTACCATTCTTTTGGTCCAGCGCGCGCGAAGCCTGACGTCCAGGATCACTGCCAGGCGTGCCTGAGTTCATCTCCCAGCGCCGGCGCTGGCTCAACGGTTCGCTGTTCGCGAGCGTCCACGCCTGCTTCTTTTTCCTGCGGATCTGGTGAGCCCTTTGCCGTCCCTGTCGCTGCTGTTCGTAGTCGCGCTGACCTCCCCTCTCTCTTGCCCTAGGACGTCGGGCCAAAACTTCTTCCGCAAGATTGTTTTGACGCTCGAATCGGTCTACCTCTTTGTCCAGCTCTTCTTCTCGTGGTTCTCGGTCTCGTCGTACTACCTGGCCTTGTGCGTCGGCAGATCTCTTCGCCTCTCACCCTTGAGGAGCGCCCTATTGAAACCCAAACACCTTCCCTCCCTCTCTGCAGCTTCTTCCTCCTCCAGTCGGCCACCGAGACCGAAGGCGCGCGCGACCCATTCTTTGGTGCTGGCGACGTCATTTTTCAGGTCTTTTCCAAGCTCTACGTCGTGGCCATCTTCGTCATCCTCATCTGCTCGCTCGGCAACCGGCCCCAGGGCGCCAACGTCTTCTACACGGGGACCATACTGCTGTTTGCGATCCTGCAGCTGATGCTGCTCTACTGCGCCGGCTGGGTCGTGTACTCAGCGTGCGTCTCAGCTGTCCATCTTCCTCGAGTGAGTTCACACAGCAGAAGCGCTGACTAGATGTTGATTTCGACAGTGTCCCCCACACGGCCGCAGGATGGCAAGACGTCTCGGCACTGCTCGACAACAGCACTTTCCGCGACATTGTCGTATCACTCGGCGCGACGTACGGCCTCTACGTCGTCTCGTCGATCCTCTACCTCGAGCCGTGGCACCTCTTGACCGCCTTCGTGAGTCCTCGTCCGCGGCTCTCTCTTTCTCAGACCTGCGGCGTGATCTTACCTCCTCCCCTTGTCTTGCTCTCTCAGATCCAGTACATGCTCCTGCTGCCGTCCTTTGTCAACATCCTCCTTATCTACTCGCTCTGGTACGTGCGGTTCGCTGCTCATGTCTCGCGTCAGCTCGGGAGAGCTGACGACCCCGCTGAATTGACCTGGCCGGCGCGCCCCTCCAGCAACCTGCAAGATGTCACGTGGGGGACGAAAGGGTCAACGACATCGCACGACCTCGGCGCGGCCAAAACGTCCAAGAAGGACGGCAAGGACGTGGTAGAGTGCGTCTGACTCGCTGCGCTGCTGCTCTCCCTTGCGCAGACTTCACTGATGCTCCCTCGCCATCGGCTCCCAGGGTCGCGATCCCGCAGAACGCCGAGGACCTTTCTGAGGTCTGGCTGCACGCCCGAGGAGAGCTCAGGACAAAAGCTCCTGTGCGTCTTCGTCTACTCGCTCCCCATCCTACGACAGACGCGCGAGTGCTGATCCCGCCTCTCCGTCAGGCCGTCCACGACAAGCGCTCGCCCGACGTCAAACGGTCAGACAGCGACCGCACATTCCGCACCAACATCGTCCTGGCCTTCCTCGGCTCCAACATGGCGGTCATCCTGATCTTCACGAGTGACTTCTTCCTCGAGTGCGTCTCTCGCTCCTTCTACTGCCCTTCCCTCACGGTCGGTGCGCCCCGCTGACTCTCTGCACGCACGCGCAGGTGGATCAACGCCCGATTATCGATCGATTCGACCGCGGCCAACTTCAACATTTACCTCTCCTTCATCTTCTACAGCGTCGCCGGCCTCTCGGCCATCCGCTTTACCGGCTCGCTTCTCTACTTGGTCTTCCGCCTGTTTGGATTCTAGCTGCCTGCCCCTTCCCTGTCACCGACCCGCTGCCCCCCTCCCTCTTTATATCTCGCCCACCGGAATGGCTCTTTTGTAACAGCCTCTTTCCCTCTCCCTGTCCCCTTGTAGCCCCTGATTTGATGCCGCTGGCCGCGCTCGGACGCCTCTGCGCAAGTGCCTCGCCCTGCATGCGTACAAGTCCGCTCTGGGTCGGGCGACGCCGTCGATCGCTCGCCCGAGAGCTCGACCATGCGGTCCGCTTCCTCGTCCCTCGTCGAGCTCCTCGCAACACCCATCTACGACATCCTCCCCTTTGCTCTCAGCAGTAGCGTGATCGGATTTCAAGATGCTCTCCGTCCTCCCCAAGCTGATCGCTGGCCTCGCGGCGGTCGGTCTCGCCCACGGCGCCGTCCAGCAGCAGCAGCAACGCGTCTTTAGCTCGACGGACCGCGCCCACACCCTCGCTTCGTCCGTCTCGCCCGACTTCCATACGACGTTCAAACACCCTGCCTTCCCTGGACATGGCCTGCGCATCAAGGAGACGACGTCCTGGTGCGAGCCGGATGCTAGGTGCGTCTGGCTCTGCTACCCGAACCTCTAGCAGGGGCTGGCCCGAGCTGCAACTGGCCGCTGACGACCCTCCATCGCGTTCATGACTCTCACTGTCACTGCATGGCAGGTCTTACACAGTGAGCTCCTCGCTTGATTTCTCACCACCCGAGGCAAATTATCGTGATACGAAGGGGACGAAGCGGCAGAATCGATGCGCGACCCTGGTTGAGCTGAACCTCCCCCCCCCCCCTCCTTCTCTTGCTCGTCCACCAACTAGGGCTACATCGACACCGACGGACACGGTCAAAGCCTGTTCTTCTACTTCTTCGAGAGCAGGTCCAACCCTGCCGAGGACGACGTCTTTCTTTGGTTGAACGGCGGCCCCGGAGCCAGCTCTGCCATGGGTCTTTTCATCGGTTCGTCAATCACTTCCTGGCCGAAGCTCGCACCGGCTCAGATGATTGACACCTGCTACCTCAATTGCAGAGAACGGCCCTTGCAGGTGAGTCTAGCTCCCCTCGCTGTGACATTCCCGCGAATCGCTTGCTCTACTGACTCGCTTTTTTGCCTGACAGCATCGATCACGAGACTGGAGAGCTCGTCCGCCGCACAGAGTCCTGGGTGAGCCACCTTGCCTCTGTCTCGCGCGCCATACCGTAGCCGATCCAGGCGCTTATTATCCACCATCACCTCGCCCGACCTTTATTACGTGCGATCCCAGACCCAGCACGCCTCGGGCTTCTTCCTCGACTCGCCGTCTGAGGTCGGCTTCAGCTTCTCGAAGGGCGGCCAGCCGCTTCGGAGCACGACCGAGGGCGCCGCGATCGACATCCAGGCGTTCGTCAGCATCTTCTTCGAGACGTTCTCCGAGTTCAAGGGCCGCCGCTTTCACATGTCGTACGTCACTCGATCACCCATCCGGCTGGACGGTGTCTGCTCAACCTCATGCTGACCTGAACGACAGCGGGGAGAGCTACGGCGGCCGCTACTTGCCCGTCTTTGCGGCCGCGATCCTCGACGGCAATGCGCATGCCGCCGCTCGCAACGTGACCCCGGTCAACTTGGCATCCGTCGCCATCGGCAACGGCTGGACCGACAGCATGACAATGTGTGCGCTCCCTCCTCTGTTCTGCTGTGCTCCGAGCCCAGGCCGCTCTCTGACTGCTGGCCGTTCTTCCTTCCTCAATCAGACGCCGGCTACGTAGAGCAGATGTGCACCAAGACGTCTGGCGTCGGCCCCATCCAATCGGTGGGCGAGTGCGCGCGGCTCCAGCAGAGGCTTCCCCGCTGCCTAGGCATGTTCCAGGCCGAGTGCATTGACCGGTGCGCCCAACGTCTCCCTCTCGCTCTGCCACGATGTCGCGCCCCCGAGCAGACCCTGATCCGAGCTGTCGTTCGCACTGCCGCAGGTTTGACATGCTGTCTTGCGCCAACGCAGTTGACTTCTGCAGCGAGTTCATCTACTCCTTCCATACGATCCAGCCTCCTCGCAACTGGTACGACATCACCGAGGTTTGCAGCGCGGAGAAGTGCGTTGACTCACACCGATCCAACTTTCGTGCGCTTGAGCACACCCGTCCGTCGCTGACGCTCATTGTTCGATGCTCACAGATGCTCGACGGCGGAGCAGAGTGACGACCTCGCAGCTTACCTCAACAAGCCCGAGACGCAAGCGATCCTCGGCATCGACCCCGAGTGGGAAGGTGCGCTCGCCATCTACTGCCTCGCTGTCTTCCTAATCGCTGCGACCGCTGATGTCCTTTCCGCCTCTCTCGCACGACCAGGCCCGTGGGGCAAGGATCGCGGCATCTCGAACGCTTTCGGTGCCATCTTTGGGTACGGTACGCTCGACGTCCAGCACCAGACGAAGCTCTACGTCGCAAGCCTGCTCGAGCACGGCGTCCGGATGCTCATCTACGTGCGTATCTTCTCCCCCGCTTTTTCGTTCGATCGGCCAGAGCTAACCTCCTTTTGCGCGTCCTGGTCAGGCCGGCGACGTCGATTTTGCCTGCAACGCCGCGGGCGTCCGCCAGTGGGTCGAGCAGCTCGAGTGGTCCGGCTCGGCCGGGTACCGCAGCTCGACCGAGCAGCCGTGGTTCGTCGACGGCGCCAAGGAGTCCGCCGGCGTTGTCAGGTTGGTACCCTCCCTGCAGTCATCGCCTGTGTCGCTCGCCACCTGGCCTCGGACGCTGACAGCCTCGCCCTTCCGACGACCCGACGCCTGCACAGGACCGGCGGCGAGGGCCTTCTCACCTATGCGACCGTCAAGAACGCCGGTCACCTCGTCCCTACCAGTTCGTCCCACTTCTGCTCTGTCTGTTCTTCCCGCCTCCAGGCTGCTGACTAACGGTTGCGCCCCGCCTTGATCTGACATCTGGCAGTGAAACCCGTCGAGGCGCTGCAAATGATCGAGCGCTTCTGGGCGGACCGCCCGCTTTGACTGCCTCCTCTCCTTTAGCACTTCCATCCGCTACCCTTTCCTAGGCCTCAAGTCTTTCTCTAGATGCTCGTGGAAAGGGCGCCATGACAGGCATAGTCAACCCGCATGTCGAGCAGCGAGGGCATGAGGGGTGAGTGATTAGGGACGTGTCGAGAGTGACTAAGTAAGGAGCAAGGGAGGGGCAGTGAGGGTGGGATAGAGGTCGGCCGGCATGAATTGGAGACAGTGGGAGTGAGGGGGGGGGGGGGTCGTTGGGTGGACGGAACCGGGGGTCCATCGCGATGATGTAGAGAGGAGCAGGGCCAAAGAGATACAGTGTGAAAATGCGCGTGGCAAGGGCGGCCGCAATCAGACCGACGTCGACGAAAGCCGTACCCGGCCCTCAACCTGTTGCCGCCCGTTCGCCTCGTCGTCGTCGTCGACCGAGCCGTCCGTCTCGGCCGATCCCTTGCGCCCGCTCGCCCGACCGCGGCGGGCAGATGGTGCGAGGAAGCCGGTGCGGCGCTCGACGGCCCACCCCTTGGCGCACAGGACAACAAAGGCCCAGAGGAAGACGATCGAGACGAGCGAGATGGTGCCTGTCAGGAAGGCCATGATTGAGTCTGCGTGCGCGCGGGGGAGACAAGGAAGGCCACGAGTCAGAACGCGGCGTTGCGACAGGCGAAAAGGCGGATAAGAGAGGAGCGCACCCCAGCCAGAGCGCATGGCGCCGTACACGACCTGTTCGTTCGACAGGATGAAGACGAAACCGCCAGCTACCGAGCGCACGATCAAGCGTTCGAAATCAGCCGCAGCCCATCTGCGAGGGAGACGATATAAAGAGGAGAGTTTGATATTGAGAAGACTCACAGCAAAGGCAGAAAGCGGCGAGCGCCTCGGTCGGCGGGCGCGAGGGCAGAATTGAGCGAGGGGGTCGGAGCCAGAGGAAGACGTAGGTCCTGTAGCAGAGACGAGCGCGCCCATCAGTCTGCGCGCTCAGCGATGAGCGGGCAAGCAAGATCGGCAGCAGGAAGAAGGAGCAAGGCAAAGGAAGACTCACGCGACGCGCAGGACACCGAACAGGGCAAGCAAGTTGCCCCAGAGCGCGTGCACCTCGATTGAGAGCACGTACTGCTGGTGGTGAGCGCTCATTGCGAGGCCCGTCACGCCAATCACGAGCGCAGGGAATGGGTTGAAGCTCCCCGTCCAGCTCGGCGGTTTGGCGACGTCGGCCAGCGCCCGGCCGTCCCGCTGCAGCGACGTGTTGGCGAGGAAGCGCCGGGCGACGGGCAGCTCGAGGAGCAGACCGAGCAGCCCGCCAAACCAGAACATGATGGCGATCGAGATGTGCTGGACCTCGTGGATCGTAAAGGGCGCGCCGGGCTTTGCGCCAAGGCCTGAGAATGGTGATGAGGGCGTTGCGCGCGGGCGTCAGACTCTGCCGAAGACTGCAGAGGTCGAGCGGGCACAGTGAGGGAGACACAGAGAGGACAGAGGGAACGCACGCTCGAGCCATGTGTTTGTAGCGCCGTACAAAAAGATGACGGCGGACTCGACCGTCTCGGCGCTCGGGACGGTCCATCCTCGGCTCGCGCGCGCCTTACCGGCGCTGCTGCCCTCGGCAACCGACCGGCGGGGGCGCGGACGGACATTCCAGGCCCAGCCGTACCTGAGCACACAATGAGGTTACATGAATGCGGTCAGCTCAAGGATCGTTCGGAGGCGAATGGAGCGGAACGAGGGCTCGGGACCCACTCCTGCCATGCGCCGAGGTAGCGCGCCCACGTGAGGATGCCGTAGCCGAAGAAGACGGAGCCCTTGATCAGGTGGGCGAGGCAGCCGTTCAGATACTCTGCGGGACAAATCAGAAGGAGCAATGAGTCAGCGCTGAGCTCCCGCATGTGATAAGGAAGGGGTGTATGCGCCTTCGGCAAGCGAAGCCTAAAGGAGAAGGAGCTGGACGTACCGGCTCGGCAAGCGCCCGCGTAGATCGTGATGCCAGAGATGGTGCAGGCGTAGGCGAGGACGACAACGGTGCGCCAGACGAACGTCTCGGCCTGCTTGTGTGCGCGCGCGAGGGCCGACTCGTCCACGTCGCTATTGTCGACGGCGAGCGGGTGCCCGCGGGGCGAGGCGGTTCGCTCGTGGTGGTGGTGGTGCAGGGTCGAGGTGGACGACGTTGGCGATGGCTCGTCCGACAGGAAGAAGGCAGGCTGGCTCGAACCCGTGTAGATGGGCATTGGACGGCGGTCGGCGGCGTGCGAGGTATCGACGGCGGGCGAGGCCGAGAGCTGGACCTCGTCAGCCTCCGACTCGTCGTCCTCGTCCGAGAGCTTGAAGATGACGTTGGATGCAGGACCACGTTCAGCGTCCTCCTTGGGCTCGATCTCGGCCGCAAGGAACGCATACTCTGCGCCTGACCGCTGCTGCGAGCTGTCCGTCTGCCGACCAACGTGGAGCAGCGCCCGCACCTTGTCTCGCCAGCTCGCGCTGCTGCCGAGCCCGGCCCGACCGATGAGCCGTACGACGTCCCATGCGCCCAGGGCGTAGAACAGGCCGAGCACGATGTAGCCCATCGGACGGTGCGAGGCGTGCGCATACAGGTCGGGCGTGCCAGCCCGGTAGACCCAGGCAGAGAAGACGGCGAGCGCAGACAGGGCGTTAGACAGCAGCAGCGTCGGCGCATACAGAGGCGACCTGGCCGTGCGGAATGCGAGGGCTAACATCGGCCAGGGCAGACGTCAGCTAGCTTCACGCGACAACGAGGAAAGGGGCTGTAGAAAGCAAGCAGGTGACGCACCAAGAGGTAGGACGAAGAGGAATGCGACCGTCATGACGAGGCCGTGACCAAAGACGATCCATCCGCCGTGCTGGCCGCCGCCGTTGAGGCGCTCGTCATCGGCGTCAAAGGTGTAGTCGTGCGTCTGCAGGCGAGGTCGCTCTCAGATCAGCTTCCGGTGCGCCGGCGAAGGGGGAGCGCATGAGGAGTGACGCACCCAGTACGAGAGCGGGTTGGGCTTGTGGCTGGCCAGGATCTGCGTCTCGTTCAGCATCTTTGAAGGCGTCGTCGCCCCGCTGCTCAAAGTCCGTTACCTGCGTCAGCTTCGGGTGCTGCTGCGCGGAGGTGAGGGAAGGCGACGGAAGAGCGGGGGGGAAGACGCACTGGTGATGATGGGCCGGCATGGGCGCGTTGAGTCCCGGAATCGGCTCCATGACTTCGCCGTCGGGCCCGTACAAGCTGCTGACGTTGACCGGGACCGAAGGTGTATGGCTGCCGTGGCGGTCGTGCGAGCCGGCATGCGCGTCCTCGTCCTCGTCCTCGTCGTCGCCGTGCCGGTTGGCGAGGAGGTGCAGGGCGGCAGCTGGCGTTACGGGAGGGCCGAGGGCGTCGTCGACAGTCGTCGGGAAGGCGGTGGCGGTGGTGACGAGACCAGAAGCGAGCAGCAGCGAGAGCTGCGGGAGCAGCAGCGAAGGTTTCATGGAAGCTCAGAGCGAGGGCGGAGGGCGATAGTGGGTGTGGTCGAGGTATGAGCCGGATGGATAGGGCGGCAGGAGGAGGAAGGACCGTCGTTGGAAGGTCGCAAGCGAGAGAGGGAACGAGTGTTGTCGTCTTGGACAGGGCTTGCGTCTGCCCGCTGCCCGTCTTTCTGGCGAGGCCAAGGTCGCTGACCCGGCCGACGCTCTCGTAAGCTCGCGCGCGCGCCGTGCCCCGCACCATCGTCCCCTCCCGTCCGATCTGCCCCCGAACTCCGGATCCCCTCCCCTCGGCCGCGCTCATCCAGCCTGACTCAACCCGTTCGCGACGTCACGACTGTCGACAACGCACCACAGACAAGTCAAAGCGCCTGTGCCTGCCTGTCTACCTTGTCATCGCGTGCGCATGTGCCGTCAGCCTGCGGGACAACGAGCCCCGACCGACTGACACCAGCCGGCGTCCATCGGGGGGACAGGGCCGGGGGACCGTCAGCTTGGACTCGCCGGCCGCGACAAGCCTCGGGCGTCATGGCCGTCGTCTTCTTTCCGTTTCCGTTGGTGGGAACCCGATCGTCCCGGCTGGAAAGGGAGGAAGGAAGAGGGTCAGCTTTCCCGAGCAGGGTTGCAAGTCTCTGGCATGGATGTCGCTGGACTACCTCCTGCGAAGCTGGTGACAGCAGTGAAAAGAGCCAGGGAGGCCTTGGGCTGTTTGGTCCCTGCTCGGGCCAGGCGGTCGAGAGGACGGCGAGAGGACGGCCAGCTGTCGAGAGCTCCGCTGGCCGTTGCCTCCACCCTGATCGCTCGCCAGCAACTCGACCTCTAGCCCGACCACACGCGAAGGAGAGCACAGTGGCCCGTATGCGCGCTGCCAATCATCCATCGACGACGACCTGAAGACCCCTTTATACACCTAGAGCCCACCTGTCCGCCCTCGATGCTGGGCTCGCCGCCGACGACGACGACAGATGAGGCGGCCGCGATCCTCCGAGCAACGCGTGATGGCTTGCGCCAACCCGTCTCATCGCCCGCGGCCCTACTAGCCTTGCTCTGCCCCCCGCTCGACCTGCTGGCCCTCCTCCCGCCTGCGCTCTCCAAAGAGCCCGCGCACCGCTGGCCGGCGGGGTCGAGGTCGGCCGACGCCCGCGCCGTCCTCCTCGATCGGCTGCTCGGCTCGCTGCAGGCTGCCGTGCTTGAACTCTCGAGCTCGTGGTGGACCGACGACGACGACGGCGAGGACGCGCTCGTCCGGCTCGCTTTGAGGACGTGGTTTTGCCCCACCTCTCCAGAGGAGGAGGGACGGACGGCCCGGCGGTCAGCGACGTTGCTCGCCGTCTCTGGTCTCCAGGTCCTACTGTCGCCCTCGGCCTCGTCGGCTCCGGCGACCTCGACCGCTGCTCCTTCACCGCCGGCCGCAGCACCGCTGAGCTTTACTCTCCCACTGCTGGCCGAGCTCGTCGTCCGTTACCCGCTTGCTCGAACCCATGCCGCATTCGCGTCAGCCGCTTCGTCGAGCCCGGGCGCGCCGTGGCCCGCACGCGAAACTGTCGGCTGGGAGGCCTACGCCCGCGCGCTCGCGTCCCTCCCAGCCAAAGCGGCCAATCTTTCCAAGGGCGGCCAGGCTTTCGCACTCCCTCCTGCGCTTGAGAGCGCGCGTATGTTCAGGGCGATCGTGGAGGGCGTTGACGAGCTGCTGTGGGAGGACCGGACGGCTGCGGTCAGCGAGACACGTACGTGATATTCCCCGCCTTTGCGACTCTCCTTCTTCCCGCAGCGCTGACGGACGTCCGCTGCCCTCCTTGTCTTGCCTCGGCAGTCGAACGCCGGCCACTGGGGTTCCTCGTCGGCCTCCTCCTGCGCCAGGGCTACGCCTCGGCCTCGGCTATCCCTGCCACCCCGGCAAGCGCCCTCGCAGACCCGACGACGTTGTTCGCCGTCCTCCTCCCGCGGTACCTCGCTCGCTTCGCGCCCTCCCTCGACCCGGGAAACGACGACGCCAAGAGCCGGCGGACGTACGCCAGAGGCTGGGAGGCGGTGCTGTCGTCGGCCGCGAGCTCGTTTGCCGATCGCGCGCGCCTGGCAGAGTCGCTCGTTCGGCACCTCGTGCTCGGCCTCACGTCGGCTTCCTCCTCGACTGTCGACGTCGACTGCGCGCGCGCAGGTGAGGCGATGCACGCGCTGTTGCCTGTCGATGGCGAGCCGCAGCTGGCGGAAAAGGTCCTGCTCGGGGTCGAGGCGGTCGCGCTCGGAGGCGGCGAGCGGGGGGTCGACGCACGCGCGCGGGTCGGCGTCCGGTGGGTCGGCGGCGGGCGCAAGGACGAGCAGGGTACGTCTCGCTCAAACACCAAGCTGGCCGGCGTCTGACTGGAGAGGCGGATGCTTCGTAGGCTGACCCTGTATCGCGCCTGTATCTGTCCTCACTCGCTTGGCGCAGCGCTCACCGCGTTCATGATTCGCGTGCTTGAGCTGTGGACCGACCTCCAGTTCATCAAGTTCTCGCTCGTGGCTAAGCACACATGTGGGTCACTGTCGCAATCCCCTTCTGAGGCCACGAAGCGAGACCAGCCTGATTGACTCGGATCCTTCCCCTCTCGCCCTGACAGACGTCCTCACGCTCCTCCTGCTACTGCTCCGGTCCTTTCCACCCCAATCAGCACCGCTGCAGCGCGTCGCCTCATCACCCGCCTTCCTCAACGGCCTCACGCACTATCTGTCCCACCCCGACCGGACGATCCGCCACCTCGGCATGCTGGGAGCCGAGGTCGTGAGCGAGCTCACCGTCCACCCGGGCGGCAAGCGGCTCGATTTTGGCTTGTGGGAGGGCGACGAGCCCCACAAGGCATTGGCGCGGCGCTTGCGCGGCGTCACGATAGGCTGGTCGGCGTCGGGCGCAGACGCGTTCGACCCTGCCCTTGGCTGGGGCACGACGGCTGCCGTCGGCTCTTCATCTTGCGGCGGCGGTGTGACCGGCGTTCGAATAGCGTCCCCTCGTCGCAGCAGTCCGCCCCGACCGGCATCCAAGAAGTCAAGGAAGAAGGCCAAGGCGCCTGTCGTCCTGTCCGACTCGGACGACTCGCTCACCGGCTACCAGTCGTCGTCGTCGTCCGTCTCGTCGACCCGGTCCGCCTCGCCTTCACCGTCGGACCTCGACGAGTACGTCGACGACCCGACGCTGTACAACGCAAAGAAGAAAAAGGTCGCTCGGCCGGTTTATCTCGCCCAGCTGGGCGAGCTGCTCGCGAGCCGCGATGACCCGGAGAAGCTTGAGGCTGGGCTCAAGTGGGGCGAGGCTTTGGTCCGTCGCAAGCGCGGCTTTGGGCTTGAGCTAGGTGCGTCTTGCCTCCTCGCCTGTGCACCCCTTCTGCGTGCTGCTGGTCAGCTGACCCTCCGCGCGCTGCATACGCATGGCCACATCGCCTGACAGAGGAGAATGCGGTTTACGTCGCCCTCATGCTTGCCGGCCTCAACGACAACTTTGAGCTCGACGACTTTGACAACCGCAAGCAGGGCATCCTGAATGCGCTCGTCGCGTGCGCGCCACGCAAGACTGCACCGTGCGTTCCTCCCTCTCCCACACCCGATCAGACGATAGTCGAAGGACTGACTCCCGCTCCACGCGCCCTTCCCTCAGCGCCCTCATCGAGCAGTACTTCCACAACCAGTATTCGCTTCAACAGCGGTCGGCAATCTTGACGGCGCTCGCGATGGGCGCACGTGAGGCTGCTGCACTGCCGACGCTGGTCGCGCCGACGACGGCCTCGGTCGACTGGCCGAGCAAGCGCCTGCCTCCGGCGCTGCACGAGCGCTACGTCTCGCTATCCGACGCCAACCCGCGGCTCGCGCTTCTCGCCTCTGGCATGCACAAGCCACACCGCGGACAAGTCGAGCACGTCGCGGGCGAGCTGAGCTCGCTGGCGATCGAGCGCTCACGCGCCGAGGCTGAAGCCCAAGTGCCCGAGCTGCAGCGCGAAAAGCAGGTCCGCGTCAAGCGCTTCTCACAACGACCGATTCCTTCGCCGGCTGTCGCTGCCGTCCCGTCGGCCAAGGCGCTCGGAATCGAGTCCTACAAAGACGTTGCGGCCGAATTTTTCATCCTGCCGCTCATCAACCGCTTCTGGATGCACTGCTCCGAGGAGGACGCGAAGGCCGCGCGGGCGACATCGCGCTACTCGTCGACAGGCGCCGGGATGCTGCTGTCGGCCTTGGCGCTGTCCAAGCTGCTCGCGACGCTGTCGGTCCTCGTTCACGCCGCCCGTCACTCGTCGCTCTTCCTCGCCGTCATCGCACCAGACACACTTCGGCTTGCGGTGATGACGGCCGGACGGGCAGCCGCGGCCAAGGGCGCGAACACGCTCGACGACGGCGAGGTCTCGGTCCTTGGCGCTGCGCTTGAGCTCGCTGTCGTCTGCCTCGACGCGAGCCGCGACCTCGACGGCGGCCGGACGCTCGTCGTTGACCACTCTGGCCTCGTGCTCGCAGTCGCAGAGTGGGCCGCCCTCGTGTTTGACCAGTCGGAGCGGGGCGAGCGCGTGCTCGGCGAAGGGGGCGAGGACGAGGGCCGCGTCCGACGCAACAGCGCCGGTCTGTGCGTGCTCGTCGCCGAGATCAGGGAGAAATGGACCAGGCTGGCGGGCTATGGATGACCGGCTTGCTCCTTCATGCTCGGATCCGGGCGCCGGCGCGCCCATGTCAAGCGAAAGAAAAAGACATGCAGTGGGTCATGAGATCGTTGCCCGGCTCCGCCTCTAGCCCTCCTCTCCTCCTCGCGCTGTCTACTTCTCCTTGACGCGCTCCTTGCGCTTCTCCTTGAGCGGACGCAGGTTGTAGAACGCGTTGTACGAGCACCGGATCGCCAGCAGCTTGACCTCCGGATCCGGGTCTGCAGCGGCAGCGTCGTGAATTTTCCGAGGTCAGCAAGTTCGCAGGCGGCGCAGCGGGGTTGCGGGCGAGACAGAGGGCAAAGGACGCACGCGCGGCAGCGCTCGCTACGATGCCGTTGACACCGCTCTGGAAGCCGGCGCTGAGGTCCTTGATCTGCGCCCGCACGCGCGCGAGCTCGGCCGCATTCTTCTTGAGCGGCGGCAGGGTCGACTGGGTGAACACGCCCTGATTGCGAGCGCATGCGGGAAACGAAAAAAGGGAGAGGGCGTCAGCGCAGCGGTGGGCGGCCATGAAGATGCCGGTCACAGAAGACGAACCCGTTGCGCGTCCCGCTGCGAGTCAACCCGGACTTCCTCCTCGAGAGTGTGTCGGTACAACGTCTCCTGCAGGTGTGGGGTGCAAAATCATGTTCAGCGGCAGCGAGAGAAGAGGAGATGCAGTCGGGGAGGTACACGCACCGTTGCCGTGCGGAAATCGAGGATGATGCGGAACACCTCCTGCACCTTGCGCAGCAGCGAGTCCTGCAAGGTAGGGAGGGGAAGATTTAGCGGCAGCCGGTCAGTGCTCAAGCGATGATTGACGGGCACAAGGCACAGCACGCCCGTGACGCACCTCGGTCCCTCCGCTGCGCGACGTGCTGACCAGCAGGATGCGCGTCATGAGCCTACCGAGGTACTCGCGATGGGCCTTGACGAGCCCGTCAAGGCCGTCGTCATTCTTTGCGATGAGCTCCTCAAACGCCTGCCACGAGCACTCGATCACCTCGAGCTGATAGAAGGCCTGCAGCTGGCGAACAAAGTGCAGCATCTCGGCGTGGACGACGCGCGGGTGGTGCCAGTCCTCGGCCGAGCCTGTCGCGTTAAGATAGAAGGGCGACCCAGGGCGGGTTTGAGGACGCGTCAGCGAATGCGGATCCTGAAGACAAGACGGATGAGCAGAGCAACAGGGGACCGGACCTCCTCGGCCGCCAGGCCCGCGTGAGTTGCCGCCGCCGACGAGGCGCATCCAGCTCCCGCTGAGTGCGCTCTCGACCCGCTTGAGCTTCCACAGGTGTACAAACATGCGCTGGTAGGCCTCCATCGTCCGCGGGTCGAGCACCGTGTCGACCGGCGCGTCGACCTTGTAGTCGAGCACGAAACAGTCCCAGCCGCTCTCGCCGTGGGCATAGGGCAGCATGCGGGCGTCGAGCCGCCGCCGGACCTCGGGCGGGTCAAATGCAGCATTGGACGACCGAATCGACGATTCGAGCGTCGCCGTCAGCGTGTGCCGGTAGAGTTGGTTGGCGGGCTTTGAAAGGTCGGGTCTGCCAGGTCACGGATTGGAAAAGAGGATCAGCCTCGAGCAACGCTCAGCTTGGTAGGTGAACGCAACGCGACGCACGCCAGGGCGCCCATGAGCGTATCAACGAAGTCGCCATGCCCGAGCAACAGGTACATCTTGAGCGCGCGCAGGTGGTCCATGAACTGGAACTTGTCAAAAAAGATCTCGAGCAGCCGTTTCGACGCAATCTCGTACGCGGCGTCAATTGAGCGCTCGAGGCCGGCAATGTCCGAATATTGAAGGACTGCGCGGAGGGGAGCAAGAGCGTGGGGCCGATGGACGTCAGTTCAGCGACTCGCGCGAGGATAGCAGCGACCGCGGGGGCGGCTCACCCTTGCCTGCGTTCTCGAGCTTGGCTCTTGTCGCGATCCAGTCGCTGTCCTGGCACGAGTAGCGGATGAAGTTCAAGCTCTTGCCAGTCGAGAAGATCTGCGGGCGGGCAGGGCAAGGTAGGCGGTGCACAGTCAGTGCTCGCCAGAAGCGGAGAGGAGCGGGGGGGAGGAAGGGCGGCGACGCACCTTGCGGGCAAACTCTTCGCTGACAAACGACGGCCGCATGTCCTCCTTGAATTCCCACTTGCGCTTCCAGAGCTCCCAGCTTTTGACGCCGCCCTCGCCCCTGCCCTCCCCGCCGCCCCCCTCCCCGCTGCCGCCGCCGAAACCGAGGTCCTCGGCCCCGAGCAGCGTCGAGCTCGCCGCGAGGTAGCTCGTGTGGACGAGGCTCGGGTTGGGGAGGACGAAGAATTCTGCGAAGGGGTCGTGCAAGTCGCCGTGGTAGATCCACTGCGACAGCGAGTAGAAGAAGGGCTTGGAAACCTCGTCGAGGACCGCGTCGGTGAAGGACCGGGCAAACGGGTCGCCGTTCTCCGTGTAAGAGTGAATGCGCGAGACGAGCTGGCCGCCGCTCGTCGCTGCATCCCGCCGGCCGGAAGGAGTTGGCGCGCCGTCGGTCAGCCGATTTTGAAGGGTCAGGGAGAGACAGCGCCCAGACGAGTGACGAGAAGGACGCACACCGGCAGTCGTCGACCATCAGGCTCATGAGCCGCATCTTGAGCCGGGCCTCGCGCGTCCATACGCCGAGCCGCATAAGCGTGAGACCCTCGCCCTCGTTGAAGCCGCCTGCGTCGTCCTCTGCGAACCCACCCTCCGCGCCTGGCGCGCTGGTCGATGTCATCTGCGTCTCGAGGATCGAGATCAGGTGGTAGTACTCTGTGAGCTGTGTCTGGAGGAAGTGACACAGGCTCTGCGCGCCAAAAGCAGGGCGACAGGGGGACGTTAGGGACTGCCTCAAGCAGGAACAAAGCAAGGATCGGTGAGAGCAAGGACATGGGACAGGACGCACCTGCTCAACGAGGCCACCCCGCCGGACGCCGCTATCCTGGTTCCCGCTGATCCCACTGCCGCCGCTGCCGGCCGCCTCCTGAACCTCGCGCACGAAGCCCTCGACATTGCGGACGAGCCACCCCGTCTCGCCAATCCCGCGCAGCAACCCTCGGACGGGGCCCGAGACGCCCCCGTCGCCCGTCTCGTGGAACACGAGCTGGCCGGCCTCTTCGACCTCGTCTGACGGGTCGTCGAAGCTCGCCGACGAGAGGTGCGGGCTCACGCCGGCCGCCGCCGCCGGCTTCGATGGGAAATGGTGCGGCGGGAGCAGGTAAGGGTTCACTTGCGGGGGTGGAGGGGTCGAGAAGGAGATGTGTGTGCCCGAGATGCCTTGCAGCAGGTACAGGGACTCGCGCAGGAGCGTCTGGGCTGGCAAGGACTTCTTGCCTGCGAGCCCGAGGACGGAGGAGAGTCCGACCGGTCAAGAGGGCGAAAGCACAAGCTCAGCTCATCAGCCAGCCATCCAGCCTCACCGGTCAAGGATACGGCACCAGCAGACCCGCCCAGGCGTGCAAGGTAGCCGAGTGGGCGACCGGCTAGCAAGGAGGACGAGAGCAAAGCGCGACGCACCGATCGATGCGTTCCAGTCTTCGAGCAGCTGGGCCTTGCTGACGGCCCTGCCCTTGCCCTTGTCGCGAGGCTGGGTGACGACTGCTGGTGGGACTTGACCACCTCCGTCGGCGAAACCCATCAGTGGAGATGGCCGACGGGCCATCGAGGAAGATTGAGGTGTACGGGAGGTTTGAGAGCGCGCTGAGCGAGGCGGGAGGAGGTAGGGGCTGTCGGTGTTGGTGTCGGTCGGCGGGGTGGACGCGTCGTCGCCCCCGAAAGCAACACCTCAGCCCGTTCGGGGGTCTCATTTGGGAAAAAGCCCAGCTAAGCCCTCTCGTGCGACCGGACTGCTCATGCCCTCGCTGCAGGTTTACGACACAAGCAATGGGTCGGATCTCGTATGCAAGAGCTCATCTGCTCTCCCAGTGCTCACATGCTATAGTCGTCATGCGGCGAGAGGGGAAGGCAAGTACATCGGGCGGTCCATCAGATAGCTGCAGCTGTTCGAAGCCGCAGCCAACGCCGCTGCGGCTGCAAACCTCGTCAGCCCACCCACGCCCTGAGGCACACCATTTCCTCAACCTCAGCCCTCTCACACGACACAAGACACCTCCAATCCATACACTTTTCTGTTGTACGTCCTTCCCCATTGGGCCACCTCTGCTTGCTGTCGCTCGTTGCCTACTTGCCCGCCCCCGTCGCCCTCTACGCTCGCCGCGCGCCGCCCTGCTCGTTCTTGCGAGCTAGAGGCTGACACAGCTGCTCGCCCACCATCCACCCACCGTCGTCCGACCCTCCAGCCGCCTCCCACGCATCGTCGACCACGACGGTCCCTCTCTCTCCGACTGTCCCTCGACGATGGGTCTCCTCTCCTCGCTGCCGTCAGCACCCCTGTCATCCCTCTTCACCGCGGCTGGCAGCAGTAGCACCGGCGGCCTCGGCAAGCACCGCAAGCTGCCGTCGGTCCATCTGCCCGATGCCGTCAGCCCAGACGAGGCGGCAGAGTACGACGCGCTAGGCCTCGCGGGTGAGGAAGGTGTCGACGGCGAGGGCGAGGGCAAGATTGAGCGCGTCGAGCTCAGGGTTGAGGGCATGTACGTCTCGTCTCGGCTCACCTCCCCCCTATGTCTGTCGACCCTATGGCTTCGTGCCTCGAAAGCCTTCGGGCTCGACTTCCTCAGCATCCACCCTTCGCGAGCCTTCAGCAGGGACGGATGGCTGACCCTTTCTCGTCCCAACTCGTCCCCCTAATCAATTGACTGCTGCTGTCTCACGCGTCGCTGCTGCCGTGCTCGTCCATCGCCCGGTCGCCCCGACGACATTCACCTCCTTCTCTCCTCCTCGGCCGACGCCGCCCGTCTGCCCTGCTCGTCCGACTGCATCCTTCGCTGTCCCCCACAGGACGTGCGGTGCTTGCGTCGCAGCGATTGAGGGCGCCCTCGCCGGCTTCCCCGGGATCATCAGCGTCAAGGTGGCGCTGCTCGCCGAGCGCGCGGTCGTCCTCTACGACCCAGCCGAGGGCTGGTCGGCCGCCAAGGTCGTCGACGAGATTGGCGACATAGGATTTGACGCAGTCGTCCTACCTCCGTCGACGTCGGCCGAGACCAACGTCGAGGTCTACGGTCTGCCAGATGATGCCCAGCCGGCCGACCTGCACGAGCTCTTGCAGACGCTCAGCGCGCTCCCGGGTGTCCAGCACGTCCGGTTCCCCGAAGAAGGGAGGCCGTCGCTCCTCGCCATCAGCTACACGCCGACGATGACACCGCTGCGCGAGCTTGTCGCCGCCATCCAGAGCCTCGGCCTCGACGCCGTCGTCAGCAGCCCGCTCAACCGCACCCAGCTCGACTCGCTCCGCAAGACCCGCGAGATCGGCGAGTGGCGCCGGACGTTCTACCGCTCACTTGCGCTCGCCGTCCCCGTCTTCTTTGTCAACATGGTCGCGCCAATGGTCGGGCTCAAGCGCGCGGTCGACAGCGCCGTCTGGCGGGCCGTCTCGTGGGGCGACCTGATTCAGGCGGTTCTCAGTGTGACGGCCCAGGTATGGCTCGGCCGGCGCTTCTACGTCAACGCCTGGAAGGCGGCCAAGCACGGGTGCGTCGCACGTCACTCCCCTGACCTTTCTGTCACCGCTCTTCTGTCCGCTTCTGAAAATTGACGAGTTCGCCTTGCATCAGGTCGAGCACGATGGACTCGCTCGTCGTGATGGCGACCGCGTCGTCGCTGGTCTACTCGCTCCTGGCCCTCCTGGTCGCCTCGCTTGGCCCGGGCCCCTACTCGACGCCGCAGACATTTTTCGACACGTCGACCATGATCATCACGTTCGTCTCGCTCGGCCGATATCTCGAGAATCTCGCCAAGGGCAAGACGTCGGCCGCGTTGACGGACCTGATGAGCCTGACGCCGTCGAGCGCGACGCTCGTCGACGGCGCCGAGGCCCGCAAGGTCCCGACCGAGTGGGTCCAAGTCGGCGATCTCGTCCGCGTCGCTCCTGGCGAGCGCATCGCGGCCGATGGCGAGGTTGTCGCCGGCTCGACCTCGGTTGACGAGTCGATGGTGACGGGCGAGGCCCTGCCGGCGCTCAAAGCCGTCGGCGACCACGTCGTCGGCGGCACCGTCAACGGCCTCGGCTCGGTCGACGTCCGCGTCACTCGCGCAGGGGCCGACACGGCTCTCGCGCAGATCGTCAAGATGGTCGAGGATGCCCAGACGTCCAAGGCGCCGATCCAGGAGTTTGCCGACCGCGTCGCCGGCGTCTTTGTCCCTGTCGTCGTCTCGCTCGCGCTGAGCACGTTTTCTGGTTGGATGGTGCTCTCGTGCTGGGTGCTTGACGGCGCGAGCCTGCCGAGCGTGTTCACAGCCGAAGGCTCGACCGCCGTCTCGACGTGCGTCAAGCTCGCCATCTCGGTCGTCGTCGTCGCCTGCCCGTGCGCGCTCGGCCTGGCGACGCCCACAGCCGTCATGGTCGGCACCGGCGTCGGCGCCAACAACGGCATCCTGTTCAAGGGCGGCAAGGCGCTCGAGGAGATGGTCGGCGTCCGGGCCGTCGTGCTTGACAAGACGGGCACCGTCACCCTCGGCAAGCTTGAGGTCGGCGGTCTGCAGTGGTCCGACGCGGGTGTCCCGCTCGCCAACGACAAAGAGGAAGACCAGGCCGAGGTCGTTTCGCAGGCGTCGCTCGACCTGCCCGTGGAAGCTTCGACGTTCCCCGCCCTGACGCGAGGGACGCTCCTGTCGGTCATTGCGGCTACCCAGGCCCGGTCCGAGCACCCGCTCGCGCTCGCCGTCTCGACGTTTGGCCGGGCGCTCCTCCGCTCGCACGGACGCGCCGTCGGAGAATCAGACGTCACCACCTTTGAATCATTCACCGGCCAGGGCGTCATGGCCTCGGTCTCGGACGGCACGGCTCCTGGCGACGGCAAGACGCCGTACCTCGTCAAGATTGGCAAGGCCGACTTCTGTCTCGAGTCGCCTGCTGCGTCGGCAGCGGCGCGCGATGCGGTCGAAGACAAAATCGCCGGCGACAGCAAGTCGCAGTCCAATACGGCGGCCGAGTCGGACCTGCCGCGCGCGCTGCGCGAGTTTGCGGCAGCCCAGACGTCCAACGGCAACACTGTCATCTTTGTCTCGCTGGTCCCGTCGACCCCCGCCCGGCCAGCTTCGTTTGCGTCGACAGCGTCGCCCGTCCCGGTCCTCGCCATCAGCTTGGCCGACACGCTCAAGCCGTCGTCGGTCCAGGCGATTCGGGCTCTGCAGGACATGGGCATCACCGTCAGCCTCCTGACGGGAGATGCAGGCGGGACGGCCCGAGCTGTCGCGCGCGAGGTCGGCATCGACGAGGCTGACGTCTGGGCCGAGGTCAGCCCGAAGGGCAAGGCGCGGATCGTCGCTGACCTCGTCCGCGCGCACGGCGGAGGGCACGGCGTCGCCATGGTTGGCGACGGGATCAACGACTCGCCTGCGCTCGTCGCCGCCAGCGTTGGCATCGCGCTGTCATCCGGCACGTCGGTCGCGATCGAGGCCGCCGACGTCGTGCTGATGCGCAGCGACCTGCTCGACGTTGTTGCAGCCCTCGCCCTTGCCCGGGCCATCGTGTGGAAGATCAAGGTGCGCAGCTTTGCCTTGCCATCCGCCCCCCCCCCCCTTTGGGGCTCGCCTCGCTGACCAAGGGTCATCGCTCATCAATCTTCCGCAGGCCAACCTTGTCTTTGCGTGCATCTACAACGTCCTGATGATTCCGCTTGCCATGGGCTTTTTCCTGCCGTTCGGCCTGCACCTGCACCCGATGATGGCCGCCGGCGCGATGGCTATGTCGAGCACGAGCGTTGTCACGGGCTCTCTGACCCTCAAGGTACAACCCCTTTTGTTGTCTTCCTGCATCCTGCCAATCGCCAACGCTGACGCCCTCTGGCATGCGCGCACTCTCAACAGTGGTGGCAGCGTCCGGCTAATTCGATTCTCTCGACCTCGTCGACCCGCGCCGTCCGCGACCGGCTCCCTTCGACCGCCAACGCATCGTCGCTCGTATCGTCGCTGCTGCCGTCGAGCCTGCTCACTGCCACCCGCAACCTCGAGTTCCTGCCAGAACGCTGGAGGTCTTGGGTCGTCGATCGCAGGGACAACCAGCTTGAGGAGAGCTATGAGGCCCTACCTCTCGTCGGCCGCCGGCAGGACGAGCTGGAGTGACGGCAAGCTCGACCTCAACCCTCTCATCGTCGCCTTTCCTTCTCTCTTTTCCCCTCACCCTAGAACGCGCCCGCTTCTTCTCGCTCCTCTATCGCCCGGGATCTCTTCTCGCTCGCGGCCTCTCCTGTCCCTCCGTTCGCACTCACTCTCGTTCCTACCTCCAAAAGCACCCCAGCCCGTCCTCTCTTCTACGAACCGCACGCCGACTCTCGACGATGATCCTTTCCTGCTCGATCAGTGAGCGTATGAGCACAGCTCCCCATGAGATCTCAGTCTAGCAAGAGAGGGCTGGGAAATTAGGCAGCCTGCTTAGCGGCCTTCTTGCTCTTGGTGACAGTGGCGCCAGCGGCACCCTTGGCGGCCTTCTCGGCAGCCTGGAGAGCAGAGACAGCCTTGCTCTCGATCGAAGCAGCCCGGCCGTCGGGGATGAGGATGAAGCGCAGGCGGCCGTCGGCCTCCTTCTCTTGGTCGCAGATGTAGTAGCCCTTGCGCTCAAACTGGACCGTGTCGCCCGGCTGGACGAGCTTGAGCACGTTGGTGTCGGCGAGGGCGGCGTCCTTGAATTCAGTCACGGGCGTGACGAGGTTCTCGACCTTGTCGTCGTCCTCGAGCTTCTTCTTGGTGATGAGGTAGTCGTAGTCAATCAACGTGACGGGCGAGAGCTCGTTGGCGGCCGAGGCGGCCGACAGCCAGTGGACCTTCTTCTTGGTCTTCTTGAAGTCGCCCTCGACGTGGAGCTCGAGCGTCATGCCAGTGATGACACCCTCGGGCGAGACCGTCTTGGCCCGCACAAAGGCGTTTCCCCAGTCCATGAGGGTGACCTGCAGGAGGCGGAAGGCAGTCAGTTTCTTGAGCTTGGAAGAGTCACAGTGCACTCGAGAGGACGATGACACACCTCCTCGTTGTCGTCAAACGACTTGGCGTCAGCCTGCTCGATGTAGATCGACGACGAGAAGAAGGTCGTCTTGTCGCCGAGTTCAGCATTCTTCTTGTGCTTGGGCAGCTGCTTCGAGTACTCGTCGGCGGGACCGCCGGTGATGTCGACCTTGACGAGGTCCCTCTCCGCAACAGCCCAATAGCGCGGGACGACGGGGTCGATGATGCGCTTGTTGATCGACCAGATGCCGTCCCACTCGAGCGTCATCTGCGACTGGGACGCGCCCTGCGAGATGATGTACTCGCGCAGAGCCTCGACCGTCATGCCGCGGCGTCGGACACCTGCCAGGGCCGGGCACGGGCGAGTCAGGAACGATCGCACATGTAGCTGAGGTGGCAAGAAAGACGTACCTCGAACGGTGGGGAAACGGGCGTCGTCCCAGCCAGAGACCTTGCCCTCAGCGACGAACCAGTGCAGCTTGCGCTTGGACAGGAGCGTGTAGACAAAGTTGAGGCGGCTAAGAGCAGGCGAGAAGGAAGTAAGCGACGTCGGCCGAATTGCCAAATGGAGAGGCAGGTAGCCGACTCACGAGAAGTCCCAGATGTGAGGGGCTCGCAGCTTGAGGGCGTCGATGAACCAGAAGTACTGAGGGTTGCGGTCGCGGTACTCGTTGGTCCTAAGGGCGTGGGTGACGCCCTCGAGCGAGTCGACGACGGGGCAGGCAAAGTCGTAGGTCGGGTACGAGAAGTACTTGGTGCCGGTGCGGTGGTGAGCCTCCTTGACACAGCGGTAGATGACGGTGTCGCGCATCGCCTTGTTGGGGTCGTCGACCGACATCTTGGCGCGCAGGCACCACTTGGTGCCCTCGTCGGTGCCGAGCGTCATCTCGTCAAACCGCTTGAGCGAATCCTCGATCGAGCTCTCACGACGGCCGGACGCGATGCCCTTCATGCGCTCGTCGCGCATCTGCATCTGCGGCGTGTCGTCGCAGTAGGCGTGACCGCTCTTGATGAGCTGAATCGCGAGCTCGTGCAGCTTGTCGAACCAGTCAGACGTGTGCGAGATGGCGTCGGCCTTGATGCCGAGGAGCGCGAGGTCCTCGGTGATCGACTCCTCAAACTCGGACTTCTCCTTGAGCGGGTTGGTGTCGTCGAAGCGGAGCAGCATCTTGCCGTGGTACTTGTCGGCGAAGAAGCGGTTCAGGAGCGCGGCCTTCGAGTGTCCAATGTGGAGATATCCACTGGGCTCGGGCGGGAAGCGCGTGATGACCTGGCCGTCAAACGCGCCGGGCAGGTCGAGCGAGATGTCGGCCTTCTTGGCGGTGCCCTAGGAGGACGCGACGACAGGGAGCGCGGCGGTCAGCGGCGGTTCCAGGCGAGCCAGACGAAGACAAAAGCTGACCTTGTCAGCCTTGGCCTCGGTCAGCGACGCCAGCGCCTTGACGGTTGACGGCAGCTGCTCGACGTAGTTGAACCAGCGGGCGAGGTGGGCGTGGAGGCCCTTCTTGATGATGCCGATGGCGGGCAGATTGGCTGCAGCGCAAAGAAGGGATCGCAAGATCTCAGGAGGTGGTCAGCCCAGGCATTTCGCGACCGCCAGCAAGGGCCAGGGCGACGGACTACCAGACATACCCTTGATGGCGCCCCAGAGTTCGAAGTCCTTGGAGCCGAGCGAGTGGCCGCCGAAGAAGGTGCTGTTGGAGGAGGCGCAGGCAGACGGGATGACACCAGTGTCAGCGTTCGCTGGTCCTGACGGGTTCAGCTCGGAGAGGCCATCTTCTGGCACACCCACCGGAGGGCAAGGAAGTCGTCCAGGGCATCAAAGATCTGGTTGACGACAGGGAAGGGCGTCTTATGGGCGAGGGGCGCAGGCAGGGTCGGGTAAGACGTCTGCCGCCGTCGAGCCAGTGAGCCGAGGCCCAGCGGCACAGTGTCAGCATGTCTTCCATATCTTGCGCCGAACAGCCGCACACTTCGAGTAACCGCTTTTTAAGACGCACCTCCTTGCCCTTGAGCAGGTCGCCGAGCTTGGCCAGGACGGCCTCGTCGGCGAGCTCCTGGCCGTCGTACTTGAGCTTGCCGTCGCGGTCCCACTCGACGACAACGTCAGCGCCGAGCGACTGGTTGACGAAATTCGCCGCGCCGAGAAGGGCGAACGGGAAGGGCGTCGCGGTCTGCGACAGGGTGAGGGTAGGCATGGTGGGATGAGGGTGTAGAAGGAGGATGCGACGAGGGACTCGAGTCGAGTCGTTTTCAGCCCTGGCTCTGACGCTTGCCGCCGCGCTGCCCAACAACTCCGGCTTGGGCGAAGCGCCCTCACAGCCCGACTCCTTTGACCCATGGCGGCTCGCAAGAGAAAGGAGGGGCAACAAGATTGAACACGTCGAGTAGGGCATGTCATCCCTGCCTGTCATCGTCGCAAAGATGTGAGGGGCTGCCTCGTCAGGTCGCTGTGGCGTGACGCTGCGGCCGCTGCTCGCGCCCTGGGGGCAGGTGCAGCGCAGCGCCCGTCATTGGTCCAGGATGCTCAGGCGCTGGCCCTGCTCCTGCTTGGCCCTCCCCACCTTGCTCCACACCGACGGCCGACACTCGCACAGACAGGCGAGGAGTATCTTGGAGCAGCTGCCAGCCCAGCCTGAGATTGAGCGCCAGTTTTGCGAGCGATTTTATCGGGCCAGCGCAATAAGGCTCAAAATGCCTCATCGGGTGATTGAAAAGGCGCAGGCATCAGCGGAGCCTTCTTCCCCTCTGACCTTCATCTCGACCACTCCCTCACATCTCCTCACCCACACCCTCACCCACACCGCATCAAGCACCTTCAATATGGCCTGCGCGTGCGTGTAGTCCTCTCTCGCGTTCGCACGCCTGTTTTGGGTCTCCTTCTCCATCTGTCCCAGCTTGGCTGATGCCCGCCTGTTTGCCCCTGCCGCCGCCTCTCAGCTGCACCACCTCCGGCAACGACTGCAAGGTTCGTCCCTTCTCTGCCTATCCGCTCTGCTGCGCGACATGCGTGTCTGACCAGGCTGCTGTGCTCTCTTCAGTGCCCTCCTGGCGAGTGCAAGTGTGCCTCTTGCGGCCCCGCCGCGACCCAGGAGATCAAGCCCACCACCACCTGCGGGGAGTCGTGCACCGTACGTTGCTGCCTTATCCAAGGTGCCTACCTCCAGCGGTCGCTCCCAACACTGACGACGCTCTCGCTCTGTCTGTGTCCGTCTATGTGCGATTTCGAACGACAGTGCCCTGCCGGCGCTTGCACCTGCACCAACTGCACTTGCTCCAAGTGATTCGGTCGACCTCGCTCTGGCCGGGCAATGCTTGACACGGCCTAGTACCCAACGCTCCCGTCTCCGTTCCGTCTCCGTTCTCGTCCCTACCATTTTCAACCTTCGACCCAGCCTTGACCTAGCCTTGTAACTGCTCCCATGCGACTCTCGATGGCCAATTTGTCATGACTATCGGCCTGGTCTGGAGCGAGCTGCGCATGGTGGGCCTTCTTTGGTTTGTTGGTCCGCTGTGCTTGACAGGCACATCTTGCCGCCCACTCTGCGACGAAGGACGGCAAGCATGCTGTCGACGGGAAAAGAGGGAAAGCGTAAAGGTTGAGGCCCTGCGTCGTTAGCGCCCGGAGGTGCAAGTATCGAGGCCAGCGCGGGTGGTCGAGGGAAGGCTGGTGCGCCGCTGGGTGCATTCCTTCTCGCACGCCCCTTCCGTTGCAACCGCCACAGGCTGGCTTAGGAGTCTCTCTTGCCAGCAGCTTGGGATGGGTTCATTAAAGACGTCTTGGGAAAGCCGGCGGCGGCGCAACACGAAGCAGGGACGGACAGCCGGGCAGAGGGGAGCGTGTAAGATGGAAGAGGTCGATGGGAGCGAAAGTGAGGTGAGCAGTACACAAGAGCCGGCGACGAGTGGGGACGGGCGGCAACGAAAGCTGGGTGAGTGATGAAGGAGTCCTACGGCGAGCAAGAGGAGATGGTCCGACGGGTTGAAGATGAGGAGGGGCGTGTGCTGCGAAAGACGAGTAGCGCACCGCCCACCTACATGGCCAGCTCGGCCTGCAGCCGCCTCAGCGCTTCCTCCTCGTCCTCC
Source organism: Cystofilobasidium bisporidii (assembly GCA_014825535.1). Taxonomy (NCBI): domain Eukaryota; kingdom Fungi; phylum Basidiomycota; class Tremellomycetes; order Cystofilobasidiales; family Cystofilobasidiaceae; genus Cystofilobasidium; species Cystofilobasidium bisporidii. The sequence goes on from MVAK01000138.1 coordinate 29,825, forward strand.
TCCTCGGCCGCCTGCGCCACCTGCTGCCGCTGCGCGAGTGGGCCGGCCGGGTTGTGGACAGGTACGCGGTCGGCCCCGAGCAGCCGGTCGTTGAGCTGCTCTTGCTCCATGGCCTCCAGCTCGGCCGCGAGCTCCTCCTGCAACGCCGCAGTACAAAGGAGAGGAGTGTATCACGGCTGTCAGCAGCGCGGCGGCCGCGAGGGAGCGCCAGGGAAAACCGAAACGCACCTCGTCCAGGTCGTTGTTGAGCCCGACAGGATGCGAGATGGCGTCCGAGATCTCGTTGGTGAGCTCCATCTGCTCGCGCACGCCGTCCATGACTGCGTCGACCTTGTCGATGTTCCTGCGCAGTCGGGTCGGGGCAGGCGAAGCCGCGGTGATTCATCAGCCGGGCAACGTCAGAATCAGGACGATAGCAAGGTCAATCAGAGGCCGGCAGAGAGGGAGAGGGAAGACGCACATCTTGCCGTGAATGCCCTTGAGCGCCTCGGAGCCGCGCTTCATGGCCTCCATCGTCTGCAGGTTCATATTTGCCGACTCGAGCGCATTCATCTGCCGGGAAGGAAAGTTGAGAGGCCAGCGTCAGTCGGACTGCCTGCCTTCAAGAGAGAGTGTGTGTGTGTGTGAGAGAGAGAGAGAGGCGCCGGGAAAGAAGGCGAAGGGAGCGACCAACCTGCGTCTCGAGCGTCATGCGCGTGCCGGCGATCCGGTCGAGCTGCGCCTCGTACGCCTTCTTGTTGCGGAGCGCGGCGAGCGCAGCTAAAAGGCGAAAGCAAGCGCGGAATTCCAACGTCAGCCTCATTGTGCGACAGAGTAAGCGCCACCATTGCGAAGGATCCCTGAGTGTGCACAGCGAGGGGTGGGCGGCGCCGACGACAGACGGACGACAGACGATAAGCCGGCCGTCTACCAAGCGAGGAGGTGCGAGAGGGTCGAGCCGGCGGCGCACAACATCCTGATGCCCGCTTCCTGCTCCTCAAGAGCCCAACACGTCTCGCCCCAAGCCAGCAGCGGCTCCATCCCCTCCTAACGCAAAGCGCATGACACAGCAGACTGACCTCGCTTGTTGGATGTCGCGTTGAGCCGGGCCTTCTGCTCCTCGGCCTCGATCTTCTTGGCCATGTGGTCCTCCTGCTTGTCCAGCGTGAGGAGCTGCTCGCGCAGGTCAATGATGGCCGTCCGAGCTTTAGTCGCCGAGGTCGAGGAGGCGCCGGACGAGCCCGAGCCGGTAAAGTACGACAGCCAGGAAGACATGACGGCTGGCAGGTCTCGGAGGTGCCGCGGCGGGTTGGGGCGTGTGAGGTAGCGAGGGTGGCAGGGAGACTGGGGTTGGGCGAGACACGAGCGGCGAGGCCTGGGAAATGAGAGATGCGCGAGCTTTGCGAGAGAGCGTGTATAACTTCGGCCGCTAGAAGGGCCCAAGGAGCGAGGAGGACGAGGCGAGGGTCAGAGGTGTGTGTTGGGGAGTGGGTGTGGGCACGGCACCGTCGCTGCTGGTCGACAGCGAGATGATCCATCGGGCGCAGCGGCGGGCGGCGAGACGAGCGGAGTTTGAAACTGATGCCCTCTCCCGCCCGACAGCTCGCTCCCCCTTTGCCCTGCCCTGCCCTCCAACCCGCCCCTCCCCTTCCTCTACCAGCCCCGCCCTCTCATCCCTCTTTCCTTCTCGCTTCAAAATGTCTACCTGGAGAAACGTCATGTCGTGCGTCCTGGAGCTCTTCGACCCACGTTCATTCAGGCGGGCGAGAGCGCTTGCCGTCGTCCGCCGCAGCTCGGAGCCCTCGCCCGGCTCTTCCTCATCTATTCCCCCCCCCCCCTCCTTCCGTCCTTTGGACTTTCGGACTGACACACCCTTGCCTCCTTTGTCCGTCGGTCGCCCCGACTGTCCCTTTCGCAGGTACAACAAGTACACCCAGGTCGCCGCCCGTGCGATCCGCTCAGGTCTCAAGGAGACGGAGCGCGTCGCGGCCGAGAAGCGCGGCGAGATCACCGTTAAGAAGCAGGTCTGGTCCAAGGGCGAGGCCGGAGAGTCGGTACGTTGCACATGCTCTTCCTTGCGCTTGTTGTACCGGCTGCTTGTATGACCTCCCGCTTTCCGCAGAGGCTCTCGTGCCCGCGTGATCTGGGTTGGGGTCGTGGATGGCGCCGGCGACGAGACGGCTTGGGCTTTTGCCGGAGGCCTTGATCGAGAGGAAGCTGAGCGCTGACGACCAACCCTTCCTGTCCCTCCTTCAACCTCTTCTCTTTTGCTCTCCGACTCGCGAACGCACCTTCGCTCCTTCTGGCTGCCCGTTGCCGTCCGCCCTTCCCTGCTTGGCCGATCCAAATTTCGCTCTTCTCGCTCGGCATCCGAACCCCGCCCCGACTACTCTCCGCGTCGCCGACCCACCTGCCCTCGCTCGCTCTTGCCCACCGAGCAGAAGTTTGTCGACCCCGCACAGCAGGCCGCTCACGATGCCACCAACAAGAAGAAGCCGGCTGCGCCGTCCGTCTAAGAGTCGGGGCGATCAGTATGCCTGAAGGGGACGATGAGATGGGGGAGGGGGTAGATATCATTCTCTGTTCGTAGCTCAATTGCTGGAGTCGGTGGGAGAGAGCTGAGCTGGCGGTCATGTTCCTCACTGCAAGAAAGCTCGACCGGTCGCCAGGAAGAGGGGGCATGATGAAAAGGGGACGATGGAGCAAGGGTGGGCGAACGCGAGGCGGCATGATTAAAGACGATCAAAGAAAGCTCGCTTCATCGGCTTACGTGAGCTTCATGAACCAAGCGATCGACCGAGAATTTCAGCGGGCGCGGAGCCCGCCGCCGTCCCCTCAAACCCGACCGACTCCTGGCAAGCTCGTACCTGCAGCCGCCTTCCTTCGCCTTTCCACTCTCTTGTCGCACTCATGGGCAAGCGCACCTCTCGAGCAACCGGTTCAGCCGGACGCAAGGTCTTCTCGGCCTCGTCATCCTCGACGGCCAAAGCGCGCCCCAAGGCCGGCGCTGGTGCCGCCGAGCACTACGCCTTCCGCCGCTCGAAGGACAACGGCGGCATCGACGTCGACGCCAACCCGCTCGACACGTACTCGCTCGCGGTCAAGAAGCACAAGCGGTCCAACGTCAGCTCGGCTCTGACGCGCGAAGAGGAGGCGCCGGGCCCTGGCGGAAAGTCGCGCCGCAACGCCGACGACGAGGCCGACAGCGACGACGGCGGCATCGAGGCCGGCGACGCGGTGCGCGAGCGCCTGCGCCAGCTCGTCAACTCGCACGAGCTGCAGGAGCTCGAGGCCGGCAGCGACGACGAGGAGCTCGACAGTGACAGTGCATTTGAGTCGGACGAGGAGGGCTTCAGCTGGGGCGCGGCGTTCATCAACAAGGCCGCGGACGACGAGGACGGGGAGGACATGGAGGATGAGCCGGAGGAGGGCTCGGACGACGAGGACGTCGACGCTGAGGACGAGGACGACGAGGACGACGGTGACGCCGAGATGAAGCTCTCGGACTTCATCTCGGCCCTGCCCACTAAGCGCAAGTCGGCCCCAGGCGAGTCGGACGATGACGAGGAGGACTCGAGCCGCGTGAACAAGCGTCGGGTCCTCAAGGACCGCAACGAGGAGGGCCGGAAGGAGGGCTCCTTTGGCGCTCCACTCAACACCAGTACGTCCTACACTTAGCTCTGTCCAGACTCCCTGCTGCCATGCCTGACGTCGCATGTCTCTCTTCCTCCTTGTCCTCGCGTCCCGCAGACAGCAAGCTCTCGCTCCAAGCCCTGCTCGCACCCCTGCCGGCCGCGCAGTCGTCGTCCCTGCTCAACTCGACCAAGGCGCTCGCCGCCCCCAACACGGGCGCCGCACTGCCCACGCCGCTGCCTCTCCGGGCCCAGGACAAGCTTGATCGGGAGGCCGCCTACGACGCAACCAAGGGCGAGGTCACCAAGTGGGGCGCGGCAATGAAGCGCATCAAGGAGGTCCGTCTGACCGCTGGACGAACTTCTGTCGATTACACTCGAGCGATCTTTCCCTGCTGTACACTGACTTGTTACACCGATCTCTCGACTTTGTAGGCCGACCACCTCAGCTTCCCGCTCCAGGCGCCTAAACAGGAGAAGCCGTCCGCCGCCGCGCTCACGGCCAAATTCCAGCCTAAGGGCGACTTTGAGTCCGCGGTCGCCAACCTCATCTCGTCGGCCCAGATGGGCGACGACGCCGCCATCGCCAAGCGCGAGGAGCTCGCCATGTCGAATTTGACGCTTGAGGAAGTCGCGGCCCGGCGGGCCGAGCTGCGCCTCAAGCGCGAGCTCATGTTCCGCGCCGAGACCAAGGCGAAGCGGGTCGCAAAGATCAAGTCGAAGTCGTACCGCAAGATTGCGCGCAAGGAGGCCGACCGCAACGCCGAGAAGCTCGCCGAGGCCGGCTTCGGTGAGGACGAGGACGAGGTCCGGATCAAGAAGGACCGCGACCGCGCGATCGAGCGCGCAACGCTCAAGCACAAGAACACGGGCAAGTGGGCCAAGGCGATGCTCAACAAGGCCGACGACCTTGACGTTGACCAGCGGCGTGAGCTCAACGAACAGCTGGAGGAGGGCGACCGTCTCAAGCAGCGAATCCAGGGACGTGGCGACGGCTCCGACTCCGAGTCAGACTCTGATGACGAGGACGACGAGCAAGAACGCGACGGGCAGGTCGATGACGGCGAGGATGGCGAGCCCCGCGAAGCGCGCGACAACAGCGACGAGTTGGCATCCGACAGCGAGGACAGCGACGGGCCGCGCGAGGCCTTCACGACCGTTGGCGGCAACGCCGGTCGCCAGGTCTGGGGCCAGGGTGTCGTCCAGCCTAGCAACGTCGGCCGTCAGGCCCGCGCACAGGACTTCGCAGCTGAGCGCGAGCCGACGGACAACCCGTGGCTGACGGCCGGGGCCTCGTCGTCCAAGATCTCGCGCAAGAAGAACGCCGTCTCGGGCAAGGAAGCCAGCGCGGCCGAGAAGTCTGCGAAGGCGTTCAAGAAGTCGCTCAGCAAGGGCGACGCAGCCCGCGAGCGCGAGCAAGACGACGCGACGGTCGATATTGACCCGACGCAGGTGTCGTTGCCGGCGCCGAAGATGGCGCTTGATAAGGGCAAGGGCCGGGCCCAGGCCCAGGAGAGCGACGAGGAGGAGAGCGAGGACGACCACGAGCGCAAGGGTCCACTAGCCTTGCGCCAGCGCGATCTCGTAGCACAGGCCTTTGCCGGCGACAATGTCCTCGAGGTGCGCCCTAAACCCCTCCTGTCACTGCATGAGTCGCGTGCGCCGATCTGCTGACAATCCCCCTTTTCCCCGTTGCAGGACTTTGCCGAGGAGAAGCGCAAAGAGGAAGACCGCGACAAGCCGCAAGAGGTCGACACGACCCTCCCGGGATGGGTGCGCCCTCTTTCCGCTCGCTCGCGACCCTAAGCTGCCCGCCGACGGTCCAATGCTGATCAGTCCGGGATATTGCTTTCCGCAGGGCTCGTGGGGCGGCCGCGGAATCAAGAAGCAGAAGCCCAAGAAGCAGAACATCAAGCACGTGCCGGGTGTCGACGTGTCGAAGCGCAAGGACTTCAAGAAGTCCCACGTCATCATTTCGGAGAAGAAGGACAAGAAGGCGACCAAGCACATGACGAAGGACCTGCCGTATCCATACACAAGCGCTGCCCAGTACGAGGCCAGCCTACGGACCGCCGTTGGGCCCGAGTGGTCGACGCGGGCAACGGTGCAGAAGGCCACGATGCCCAGGGTTGTCACCAAGGTGCGCTGCTCTCCCTCTCGCGCCTTCTTCCGCTCTGGCTCGCTCGATAGACTGACCTACCCCCGCTCTGTCTTCTTCCTCTTGCAGATGGGCACCATCATCCACCCGCTCCAGAAGCAGTGGTAGAGCACGCTTCCCTGTGCATTCCCTCGCTCGGCTTTCGCTTCCCTTCGCGCTCTCTTCTGGTTCTCTCGCACGCTCTCTCGCTTGCTCGCGCCTCCCTATTGCATCTCCTTCGCGTCCCATCTTCGCATCGGGGCACCTGCTCCGGCGAGGGTGCACAGGGTCATGGCGGCAAGGAAAGTGGGATACAACAAAAGACGTCCAGGAGCAGGGACCCTTCCTAACGGGCCGCTTCCGGTTGAGCGGTGTGCTGGGGAAAGAAATTGGGCAAGAGCACAAGGTGTGAACATTTGCCGTTACTGAAGGAACGAGGCAACGGGGACGGGGCGCCCGCGCGAACGCACCTGCTCGGCCACCGGCTCGGCGTCGACAAAGTCGGGCAGCGTCGGCTCGGCCGTATCACGCAGGTAACTTGGAACAGCTCCCTCCGACTCAACGTCGGCATACGACTCGTCTGCGAGCGCATCCAGCTCTGCAGAAGGGAGGAGGTGGCACGGGAAGGGGGCCTCAGTTGCTGCGCGGCGCTGCGAGCGACACGGCCCAGAGCGACAGACTGACCTGCCTGCAGGTCCGCCTCATCAATCTCCTCAGGCACGCCGTACGACCGGCCGAGCGACTCCTGGATCTCGTTGGCCTGGTCAATCAGGTCTTCCATGTCGTAGTGTATCGACTGTGTGTGTATGTGAGCGCGGTCACGAGCGAGGTCGAGCGTGCGACGGCCGGTCAGCGAGGGCCAGGCTATCGTCACGGCATGGAGGATAGCGACGCGACGAACCTCAATCTTGTCAATGTTGATGTTCTTGTACTGCTTTTTCATCTCTTTGTTGGCCGACTTCATGGCGTCGACGGTCGCCATCTGTCAGACGTGGCCGTTGGGAGGACGCATGTGGGCCGGGAGGGTCAGTGCAGGCAACGCAGCAGCGCAACCGTGGGCGGCAGATGGGCATGGACGCACCGTGTTGCGCAGGTTGTCGGTCGTCATCGAGGCCTGCTCCATGTTGAAAGTCTGTCGTCGCCGAGGTGTTCAAGAGTCAGCGAGTCGGACAGGGAGGCGAGCGAGGAGGTCGTCCCAGCGACAAGCCGCGCGCACCTGCTGCTGCAACTGCTGGAGCTGGCCCTCGTACATCCGCTTCTGCTTGAGCACGCCGATGGCGCGCCGCTGAATCGCCTGCTTGCCTGGTCCGTCGCGCATCTTGGCCATCTGGTCGCGGTAGCGAGTGAGCTCGGCGTCGAGCTTGCGGACCTTGACCTCGATCGTACCAATGCGGGTGTCGGTCGTCGCGATGGCGTCCGTCAGCGTCGGCTTGGGCCCCGACTTGGACGCTCCGAACAGGCGGTTCATGCGAGCAGTTGCGAGTGACGAGGGTCCCGCAGAGGATGGCAGGGCAGAGTGAGAAGAAGCGGAGGCTGAGCTGGAGGATGGTAGCTGGGATGGGCAAGCGAGGGGTATCGTGGTCGGGTGCTGGCGGTGAGGGTCGTCGCGAGGCTCTTGGTTCCTCCTCGGCTGGTCCCTTGCTGCCGACCACGACCTCCTCGACCTGCGCTGCCTGCCCCTCGACTCGGGACCCTTTGGCCCTACTCCCTTCTCTCGCCTCGCTGGCGACTGGCATCAGCAGCAACAGCAGCCTGGCCCTGCCTCTGCCCGTCAGACATGCGGCCGCAGAAGCGCAAGCTCGCGCCGCCCAAGCCGCCGGGCGCAGGCCTGCCTGCCGGCTCGGCCGTCACGGGCCCGACAGGTCAGATCAAGGGCCGCGACGTCGTCATGGTCTCGCGCAGGGCCGAGCTCGGCAGCTACATGCGCAAGTGCAAGGCCTTGATGGTCGACGAAGGGTACGTTCGCGTGCGCAAGTCGCGCCGCCCTCCTTTGGGTCCTGTCTTCCGGCCCTGACCGCGCTCCCTACACCCTCCACTTCACCTTCCTTGCGTCCCCTCGCTCTCCCAGGCTTCGAAAGATCACCCTTCACGCCATGTCGGCGTCGATCCCGCACCTGTTCCTCCTGCTGCACGCTCTGCTTGCCATCTTGCCGTTCCCGCCGGCCCACGTCCACCACGCGATCACGACGTCGTCGGTCAAGCTGACGGACGAGCTCGTGCCGGACGACGAGGAGGAGGCCATCACCCTCGGTGAGCGCTGGTGCTCGGCCGTCCAGGTCGTCATCAGCGTCGGCGGCGGAGCAAATGCTGGCGATATAAAGCGGGCAGGGATCAAAAAGGTGCGGCGCAAGAGGCGCGGGAATGGTGGCAAGGGAGCCGCTGATGGCGTGCAGGTCAACGACGCCATCGAGGTCGAGGCACCCCAGGCCCAGGCGTCTGCTTCCGCGGCGCCCGGGGCGACTGCCGTTTACGAGGACGATGACGACGACGAGATGGCGGCGATGAACGGATGAGGGCTCATCTAGATGGTGTGTCTCTGTATTGTCGTTGTGCGCACAAGACAAAGTGGGCAGGTCATGATAGATCGTTCGCGCGTCGTCAAAGTTGGGGGGGTGGGGACGTCCAGACGGACGCCTAAGCTTCGCGCCCGCTGCTCGCGCCGCCGTGCGGCTCGGCCTCACTCGCACTACGCCGCTTGCCGAGGCCGAGGTTGGACGCGGCGACTGACATGAAGCTCATGCGGCCGGGCGAGCCGCCATACGACGCGGGCACGCCGCCAGCCAGGTCGGTGCTTGACGAGTGCTTGCTCAGGTGGGCAGCCGCGGCCGACGGCGGTAGCGCCATGATGGACGCCGACAGCGAGTGGTGCGCCAAATCGCTTCCAAACGCGTCAGTCGACGCGGCCGTTGTCGGCGGCGCCTTGGCGAGGTGCGAGCCCGCCATGTTGAACGAGCGCGGGCCGCCAAAGGATCCGTGCCGGACCGACGACGACGACGCGACCGACGGCGGTCGCGCTGGCCGGGCCGACGACATGGGCACGGGGATCGCGCCTGACGGGGTTTCGCTGAGAGGACTGACCGACGACTCAGTTCGGGCGCGCGTGTGCTGGTGTAGCGTCCGCGGCGAGGGCGACGTCGACGGGGCTGCCGCGAGGAGGGGATCTGGCGGCGGCGAGGGCGAGGGCTCCTCCGACGTGGGCAAGACGACCATGCGCCCGGGCGTCTGCATCGGCAGGCTCGACGACGTCAGCTGGTTTGGAGACGTGCCGGCGGACGGCTGTGTGGCCGATAGGGCCGAGGCCGACATGCGCGGGGCGACGGTGCGGGAGAAGTAGTCGCTGCCTGCGCCGTTTTGCGCGGCGGGAGGCGAGAAGGCCTGGCGAACGTCCGCTCGGTCGATGATAGGTGACGTGGCGAGGGAGGATGACGGGTGCAGAATTGAGTGCGTCCGCTTACCGACAGAGGAGCTTGCCTTGCGGTGTAGTGCTGGCGCAGAATCCTGAGACGAAGGCTGGCCTGTCATCGAGACGGTCCGGCGTGACTTGCTGCGGACCGGCGTCGGAGCAAAGTCCTCCGTCTCGAGCACGAAGTAGGTCGTGCCGATGGGCAGTCCAACGTCCGATCCAGACGCATCGCGCTGAAAGGGGAGGGCAGAGGGAAAGTCGTGGTGAGCGTCAGCGGCGTCTCGAGGCTTGCCGATGACATAGCAGCGTGGCGGCAGAAGACGAGAGCTCACCTCCTTGTCCGCTGTAACCGTCTTCTCCGAGATGGCAGTGATGCGGGCGAGGTGGTATTCGCGCGTGAGCAGATATTCGGACAGCGTCGTCGTCGTTTTGAGGAAGTAGTGGGGGAAGTTGACCTGGCGAGTGGTTGGGACTCGTCAGCGACGGATTGCGCAACCACGGAGCATTGTTCGAGACGAGGAGGCTGCTCACGTTGAAGGCCGCCCAAGGGCGGACAGCGGCCGTGTAGTTGCGCGTGGGCAAGAACAGGGCGAGGTCGTTCGGCGAAAAGTGGCCGATCGCGATCTTGTCCTTAGCCTTGTCACGATATCTGATGGGTAGGGCTGTATGTCAGCAGGTCTGCGCCGAAGCCAAGTGGGAGAGGGCAGATGCAGACTGACTCGGTCGCCTTAAGCTGCCACTTCTTGACGAGCTTGAAGCTCTTGAGGATCACCTCTTCAAACGAGCGCACATCGAAGCGGCCAATCTCTTCGAGTTCCCGGCGGACCGCCTGCGCGGGGCCCGAAGCGGCGACCTCGAGCGAGGAGGTCGATGACGCCGTCAACGGCTCATCGACGGCAGGCGTCGTCACCGCCTGCAGAGACAGCGAGGACGCGAGCGATGACGACCGGATGGCGTCGAGCAGCTTCTCCGCCGAGTCTTTGAGCGCTCGCGCGACACGGACCGCGTCACTGAGCAGGCGCTCGTTCTCACGCTCGCGCGCCGCGGCGTCCACGCCCAGCCGCTCGAGCTGAGCGACGAGGTCCTTGGTCCGGGTATCGGCGCTCTTGGACTGGACCTTTTGCATTTTGAGGTCGGCTTTGATGGCATCGAGGTCGCGAGTGGCCTTGTCCCTGACAGCCTTCATGTCCGAGTCGGCCTGAGTGCGCTGGCGCTCCGTCTCAGCGTGAGCCTGAGTAAGCTGGTGCTCGAGAATCGCTCGATCTCTGCGGTAGGGGAAAGAAGGCGAGGGACCAAAAGATGCGTCAGTCAGCGACTGCAACACAAGGAAGGCTCGGGGCCGCAGATAGCTCAGGGGGACGCACCCGTCCGCCTCGGAGATGTGGTCTCGCATCGCTCGCTCAGACTCGAGCCCCTTGTCTTTGAGCTTGCGCTCCATCTCAGCGGCGAGCTCAACGAGCCGCTCTTCGGCCGTCTTGGTCGACGCCCGCGCACGCAGCAAGGCGTCGTCGAGGTCCTGCGATCGGATCCGCGTCTGCGACAGCTCGCGCATGTACGTCGCACGCTCGGCGATGAGTTTCGACACCTGCGCACCCATGTTCGACTTGTCCGACCGAAGCGCGTTGGCTGTCGTCTGCAGCGACGCGACCTCAGCCCGGAGCGCGTCGACCTCGTTCTCGTGCGTCTGGCTCATGTCGTTTGCCACCCTCAGCTCCTCCTGGGCGGCGGCGAGCTGCGTTTGTAGATCCTGGATTGTCTTGTCCTTGGTTTCGAGAGCGCCGAACAGCTCGTCCTTCTCGGTCGCGAGCGCCTTGACGAGCGTCTGGTCAGCCGTAGCTGGAGCGGTAGCAGAGTTGAGACCGGCGCGATACAAGAGGCGTCAGCAGATAGTGGTGGCAAGATTGAGCTGAGGAAAGAGGTACGCACACGTCCTGCGAGTGGAGCCGTCAGCCGATTTAGACAGCACTGATCACACATTGGGCACAAGGATCAGCCAAAACGGCACGCTGCGGGGTCAGCACGGCCAAGACGAGCGAAGAAGAGGCTCACAGTTCTTCTCAACGAGCCTATCGAACTCGGCCTTGACGTCCTCGACCTGAGCGAGGTGCTTGCTGAGCGTGTCGCGCAGCTCAGCCAGCAGGCCGGGCTTGTCGAGGCTGGTCGACGAAGCAACGAGGTCCACGTAGTCTGGGTCGCGCTCGAGAGATTCGACGAAGACGAGGAACTCTGCAAGGGCGCGAGTCAGAGGGAGCTCGGAGAGATCGTCAAAAAAGGAATGAGGCGGGCGCAATCATGGTTGGAAGGAGACCGACCATCGATGTCGAGCTTGGACACGGCGGAGGGCGAATCACCAGCGCCGCCGCCAACGGTCGACACCTCGAGCCCGGGCACCTCATCTGTCGTCCGCGCATCCCACGGCAACAGGCCCTTCATCTCGGCCTCGTACTTTTCGCGCCTCCTGCGCTCGTTCGTGACCCAGCGCGCCATGACCTCAGCCACCTTGCCGCTTTGATCCAGGAAGAAAGCGCCAAACGCCATCCGACGGTACGACTCGACGAGCAGGCGCCCGTATGCGAGCGGGAGCGAGTAGAGCCGTGATAGGTGGGAGAAGCCGGGCGGGGACCGGAGCGAGGCCGCCAGCTCGTTCAACTTTGTCGCCATCTGGGGTATGAACGACTGCAAGCGCGAGATAGACTGAAGTGTGTGCACGAGATGGGCATTGAACGAGTTCTGGGGGGGGGGGGGGGGGGAAAAAAAAAGGGGGGGGGGGGGTCCGGGGTTTTTGCGCAATACCAGTCCCTCCAAACAAAGGGGTGGTTACAAAGAAAGTTCATCCTTATTTTCGG